>PVJD01007498.1:0-84039 GCA_004026545.1 Mormoops blainvillei
CCAGAGATTAATGTTTATATGCATTTTTTTTTCATATCTTCCCCTGACAACATTGTGTCTTATACACTAAATTCTTAAGATAATGGTAAGAACTGAGAGGCTGAATGGGTTGAAATACTTTACCTGAGGTCACATCTTAATAAGTGGTAGCACAGAGCTTAACAACTACATCTATGTGACTCACAACCTGTTTTTCATGCTCTAATTTCTGTAGGACAAATTATAGATCTTATGCATTTTTTAAAAAATGTGGAGATGAACATTTTGTGCAACGCCAAAGGCCAGAAAAACTGATCTCCAAAATGCTTCTAAGAAATGGATGTTTATGTGTAATAACCTGCTCCAAACAGGTGACTGTGTCATTAATCAGTATTACACTTTAGCTGCTGCAGCTGGGTGAGCATTAGGGGTGTTTTACAGGAATTTATGGCACTGTGCAAAGAGAAATCCATTTTTTCAACTGACACCACCAGGAGATAATAAAATTCACCTCTTTTCTGCCCAAAAAGCTGAGCTTTGACCCATCCATATCTACACAAAGAATCCAGGCAACAAAACACCCATAATTGTACAACCATTACAACTTCATAACAAGCTGCTTGGTAAAACACACTGCTGAATTTTACTCCTACTCTTTAATTATAAGAGCAAGCAGCCTGCAATTTGCAAAACCTTCCTTAGAAATCAATGGGCAATTTGGCACTTAAGAAACCATGCATTGAACAACAGACTGAACAATCATGATTTCAGTAACAGGTTCCCTGATATAAGAGACTGACATCTGACAGATGTAATGAAACAATAACAACTGAGGAACCACAGAAAAGGAACTAGATTTTATCAAACTACAGTTACACTGAGTTAACAATTTTCACAAATTGCTTTTTGATTAATAGGAAAGCATAAACCCACTAACATTCTCTATATTTAGGAAGAGCATATAATTTATCTTCTAAATCAGGATTTTGGGATAATGAAAAGAAGCTTTATGTATATTTCTCAAAGACAACAGATGAAAAGTAGGACTCTCCTAACCAAAGCAGAAATCATCATTATTTTATTTACAGTTATTACATATTAATACATATTACTAGAAAGTAGAAAGTCATCTTGGAGCTGGAAACTTCATGAGTTTCAATACTGGTTCAACTATTGGTTGTGTTACTGTAGGTAAACTACTTAGTTACTTTAAACTGAAAATGAAAAGAAAAATACTTAATTTGAAGGGTGTGAGGATTAAAATATATATCTATACCATGATTAACACAGTGCCTAGCATGTTGAAGATACTCTATAAGTGGAAAAATGTGAAATCTTAGTCCTCATTATATAGCTTAATTAATCATTAATTTATTTATAATATTAATGTAGCTCTGAGTGGTGGAATCCCACGTTTTATAACCGAAAAGGGTAGAAACCCTCGTCCTCTAATATTCCATACATCTATGCTCAGGTTGGTCAAAAGCAAATCATATTCCTTAAAAATTCTGTCTTCAAAATATTAACTGTGTAGCGATGTATTGATTTTAATGCCCAATATAATGAAATTCTACTTTGACTTGTAAAAAGCAATAGTGTGTTTATATTAATATGATTAAAAGAAAATATTATAATTAATTTTCTCTAATAAAGCTCAATTTATTCAGTACTCTGATGCAATATACTAGTTTAGTATATAAATAAAATAATAAATTTTTATTATTTATTGTTAAGAAATATGAGATAAATGATGAAATTAAATTAATTAATACATGTGAGATATCGGAATTTAGAAACATGGATGGAAGTTGTGAAAACTATACGGCAGTAGACTTTGTTCACAATTTTCAGGGATTTGCTTAGTTAACCAAAACCATTGCTCTTTAAAAAATATGTATAAACCTATATTCACATCTGTGCAAGCCTATAACTTTTTTTCATATATTTTATTTACCTCTTGGCATTCCATAAAATATCTCATTGGTAACTTAGATACTAAGAAATTGAATTGAATTCATAATTAAAATATTCTTTATTATTTTATTTTTAATCAACATAAGCTAAAGAATCAAAATTGTAACAGAAAGCATTAAAAGAGTAAATAATATTCCCTAAGATGCATCTATTATAACATGTGTAACCTCGTAAGTGTAACACAACATAGTAAGATATGAACAAGAGGTGTTTTGTTTTTCCAAGAAAGTGTTAAATATATGCAATTTGACGTTATAGTTTTCCTTGTTTTTCACAGTACAATCCATTTGCCAATGCTTTTAGCTTTTCCCTTTTCAGGATCCTGAACAACCAAGGCACATCTTACTGAGAAAATTAGTTTTGACACCTTGAGACATTTAATTATTTGCAACAGTGAGTCAGATGAAGGTGAAGGTGAGAGAAACTTTTCAGGCTTTGGGGAGATACATACACTCAAAATACCATTTTAAGATATATAACCCTGAAAATTCAATTAATAACATATAAAAATATCCAAATAATGTTTCAAATTTTTAGAAAATGAACATATTACAAAATAAAGAGAAATGTAAGGTTTGGCAGTTAATCATAGCTTTTAGGTCTGCTAATCAGACATCTTTTTCAGGGGTATAGGAAATCTGAGAGGCAGGTGAATATAGTGCTCATTCAGCACAGCTGAGGCTCAGAGAGGGGAAGTGATTTGCCAAGGTCACTTGCCAGTTGTTATTAAATTCAGAGAGAGACACAAACCTCAATGTATTATTGCCCAACATTTTATTAATTTCATTTGCTAATAACAATAGCAATTTAGGGACATCCAAAGTCTATTTCTGGTGAATAAAATTTTTTTTAAAAATTATGAGAAAATTGTGCTAATTAAATTGATATAATTATAAAAGTGATAGTCAATTGTCCCAAGTAAGTCCATGTCTATGCTGATTTACATGGTTATAATTAGAGAAGTCTGTGGATTTTTAATCTATTAATTATTTTATACAATTATTGAATGTTTTGAAACAAACTATTTCATAAATATATTTAATATGTGTACGTGTAAAGCTTGTTTTCCCTTACTGTTTTCACAATCTTGACAAAAAATTTGACTTCTTCTGTTAGTAATAATTACTTGAATTTCACACATAAAACAAATATTTCAGTTGATACTTATTTATCCATGTCAGGTAAAAAAGTTCTAAGATAAAATGTTACTTAATTCACACAATTTTTTGTATTTTAGCCTGTCTATATATTTAATATATAATGTAAAACATAATTAATATATTTCCTAAACTTTTTGTATGAAAGTGTATGGAAAATAATTACCACTCTGCATAATCCTTATAGATGTAATGTAAGTGTATTCAACTTGAAGTTGTTAAAATAAGTCTGTATATGCATAGGAAGAAACAGAAATATATAAATATCATGTAAAACACTAAGTCTAGGAAGGAATATGCTTCTTATATATGTTAATTTTTCTGTCCATAATTCATACTTGAGTATTCTCCATGAATTATATTTCTCAATATTGAAATACTGAAAGTTTTCTTCAAATGTGTCCAAATTCAAAGTTACTAATTGTCTTAATAAATATACCCCCTAATATTTTCTAAATGAAAAGGGGTAATTGTTATTTTAGAACTAGTTTAGGCTTTGATTATTTTCTGATAATTGAACTCAATGATCATAGTCACTTTCATTTTACCATGTCATCAAAGTATTTTGGGACTTTGATAAAGTTTGTCACTGTGATAAAAAGGTACATATCTAACCTTTTTATATGACGTATACTACCATCTTTGCTTTGTAAGAGAAAAAAAAATATTTTCCTCCTATACCAATAGAATTATAGAACGATTTCCACATCTAGGAAGCTATGTATCATCTATCTGTCTAGCCATGTATGTCTGTATATATTTATTTTTATCTATGTATTTTATTATTGATTAAAACACTCTTAAGGAGCGTATAACTAGCCCTGGCTGGTGTGGCTCAGTGGATTGAGTGCCAGACTGTGAACCAAAGGATCACTGGTTCGATTTCCCATCTAGAGCACATGACTGGGTTTTAGGCCAGGTCTCCATTGGGAGGCGCTCGAGAGGCAACAACACATTGTGTTTCCATCTCTCCCTCCTTTCCCCTCTATATAAAAATAAATAAATAAAATCCTAAAAGAAAAGGAGGTTATAACTAAAAGTAGTTTTGAAGAAAGGATTCTTTTGTGATTAATGACAAAGTTCTGTTCAAAATTCTGTCAACATTTTGTTAAAATATTTTGATACTTTATAATTGTTCTGATTATATAGAATCATGTGTTTTGTTTTGCTATATAGTTATTATTTCTATTAATGCAATTTTCCATTTGTTTGAAAAATTCTATGTTTACAATTCATTTGAATAAAATTTTGTTCATTTCCCTGAAAAAGAAAATAGGAAAAATCGATCGGCATATTATGCAACTAGGGATAATTGTCAACATATTAAACAAAGATGGGAGTCCTCTATTTTCAGGCAGCAATCAGCATCAAATACCTCAAAATAATAATTGACATAAATAAAATATTTTTCTGAAAAACCTAAAAGTAACTTGTAGAAATCACTTACTTAGCCTCTCAGCAGCTCCCTGTGGTAGATACGATATTGTAATTCCAAGGAACTTTGTAATAACAACACTGATAGGAATTATTAGTGCAGATATTCTGTACAGATTTATAAATGATCAAAGAAAGCTGGAACCCACTTTGGTCACATGTATCGCTGGTTTGCTAAGAGGTAACCAGGTAACCAAGATTATTTTGTTCACTACGTTTATCCTTGTTAGTTTAGTTTTCCTCTAAAATATCTTCACTGCTTTTTGCAGTTTTCTGTTCTCCTTGCTAAGACAAAATGTTAAACCAGAAAAGGGGACAGAATTATTTTTCTCTGCATGTGTCCCAAATGTGTTCAATGTGTATTCACAAATATTTGTAACAATGATGGTATACTTCTTTACACTGCCCATTGGTTTGGAGGAAAATAATATGAATCTGTGACATATGGCTAGTTAACTGTCACTTATTTTTAAGCAACCTTTTTGAGAATAATTGCCATGTCTATCTATGGATTTTAAACTGCACATATTCAAAGATTAAAGTTTGGTAAGTTTGACATAGCTAATGAATCACAACCAAGATCATGAATGTATTCATCATTAAAAAGGTCACATTCTTTTGTAAACCTTTCATCCTAGTCTTCTTTCCCTCATAACATTGATCTGTGTGATATAGCTATATTGTTTTAGATTAATTTGCTATTTCTAGAGCTATATGAAATTGAATCATATATGTGCTATGTCTTAGTGCCTTGCTTCTTTTTCTAATAATGTTATTTTGAGATTCATCCACATAATTATGTGAGTCAGCACTTTAATTGGTGAATTGTCTTTCATTGTATAGATATACCAGAATTAATAAATTCATCCGCTTGTTGATGCACAACTGAGTTGTTTCTAGTTTTTGGCTTACATATAAAGATTCTGTGAACATTTGTGTACCAGTTTTTTTATGTGTAAATAGGGATTGATTTTTATTGGATAATTGTCTAGGAGTGAAATGACTTGATCATACAAAAGGTGAGTGTTTAACTGCAAAATATTTTGCCAAAGTGGTTGGTTGTATAATTTTAGATTCACATAAGCAGCAATTCAGTGTATGGAAAATTTGCAGCCAGGAAGGAATTTCTGTAAAAATAAATCATTTTATTAAAGGTAAAGAAAAGTTAGTTTATAATTTAAATTTATTTTATAGCTAGATTATTTGATATCTATGATTGAAAATATAAGGACCTGACCAGTAATTTAAAAAATTATTGATGGGGAATTTGAAGCTGCCTAACTAACGTGACCATAAAAGGTGAATACTATTAACTTACAGTTATAGAAACTTAGTATAAATCAGCAAAGCTAGTGATTACATTTCATAATACACCGAATCTTCACTTATTCTACAGATGTTTCCATTTACTTTCCTGAACATGGGCTTGTATTGTATTCTACTGATACACATAGGGTTGTGGAAGTTCTAGAGCACTGAATTATTAAGGATCAGAGTGAAGACATAGCACTAAGAAAATTCTTTTCTGGAGTTGCCCTTTCTTACAAGTTCTTACAAGTGCTAAAATTCAAGATGTACTTGTAAGAACTGAAATGTATATATGTACCACATCTTATTTATCCATTCATCTGTTGAAGGATAATTGGGGTGTTTCCATGTCTTGGCCACCATGAATAATGCTGCAATGAACATAGGGATACATATAACCTTGCAATTAAATGTTTTCAAGTTTTTCAGGTAGATAACTCAGAAGAGGGGTTGCTTAATCATATGGTAGCTCTCTTTTTATTTTTTTTGAGGAACACCCATCCTGTTTTCTACAGTGGCTGTACCAGTTTACATTCCTAGCAGCAGTGAATGTGGGTTCCTGTGTCTCTACAACCTAACACTTGCTATTTCTTGTCTTGTTGACAATGGCCATTCTGACAGGTGTGAGGTGTTATCTCAATGTAATTTTGATTTTCATTTCCCTAACTAGTGAAGGTGAGCACCTTTTCATATATTTGTGGCCATTTGTATGTGATATAAATACAATGGAATATGACTGAGCCATAAGAAGAGATGAAATATTGCCATTTGTGACAACATGACTGGAACTTGGGAATAACATGCTAAGCATTATAAGTCAGACAGAAAAAGTTAAGAACCATATGATTTTACTCATATGTGGGATATAAAACTGAAATAAAAACAATTGAATAACAAAGAAAAACAAACAAAAACTAACAGACATAGCCACAGTATGGTGGTTACCAGAAGCAAGGGGTTTGGGGGTAATAAATGGTAAAGGAGGTCAACTATATGGTGACAGAAGATTATTTGACTTTGAGTGGTGGGCACACAATGCAATATACAGATTATGTATCAGAGAAATGTATACAATTTATTAACTAATATCACCTTAATAAATTTAATGTTTTAAAAATGAAAGAAATTAACTGATTAAGAACTTTACCACACACCCGCTTTGTAAGTATTGAGCACCAGTTTTGTTTTGTTTTCTTATCTGTTATAGCTGTCCTTAAGTGCATTGTTAACACAGATTTTAGTAACTTTCTCTCGAAGTTGACATCTCATCTCTATTAAGAACCTAGTCACTCAGTCTGTCTTAAAGAGGGCCAGCCCTTTTCCAAACCCAAACCTGAACACAATGTGGCTCCTGAATGGAGCCCTGCACATCCAGGCAGCTGGCTTATGGCTGTATTATAATTCTAATCTGTGGCAAATAAATTATTGTAATATTGAATCTAACTATAGCTATATGATTTTAATTAGCCACCTGCACCGGCTGTCATGGAACTTCAAGGAAAGATGAGTGTACTCACTGAGAACTAAGACCTTCCAAAGAAAGCATGTGTATTTCTCCAAGCCTTACAGATTTCAGCACAAAGCAGTTGCATTTTGCTCTCCACAGGCTCACAGAATGTAAATTCTTTCCCTCATGGATTTGAGGTCACTGTCCTGCTATTCCATGGAAGTGGAAACTGTGTTTGTGTGCACCAAGAAAGAAAAAATGTATTGTAGAGAGTAAATAGAAGGGGCGATGGAATGAAAATTAGGGACTTCTGTGCCTTCATTAAAAATTAGAACCATATGTGTTATATTTAGTCTGTATATTAGAATCAGACATTTACTATGTATTAGAATTATATATATAATATATTCAAATATAAGAATTTTAATGTATATTAGAAATATATATTAGGATATTTGTTAGAATTGTGTAATTATACAGTATCTTCATATATGGTAAGATCATTTATAAAGGACATTCTATTATATATGGTTCCTTAACTTTTTAAATTAAAGATCTCTACCTGAAAATGTTACAGTAGTCATTCAGGTTTGGGGCCATAAACTGAGCTTATGACTTTTATCAAAGTAAACATGATAATTAGATTATAATGATCATTTAAAAAATAATCCCTTTACAAATATGTTTATAAAGATTGACAATTTATTCTGAGTACGAGCAACCAAGAATTGAATCAAAACAAAAACAAAACAAAAAATGACTAGTATCATTTGGTTTTATTCAGTTGCTCAAGTAGCATAAATTTAGTGCATATCCTGTTTTGCAATTTGTGAATGGTCTCAGGAAGCCAAGAGTGGAGGACAACAGAATGGAGAACTTAAGACTCTAGGAAAGGAGCTAGGACATTGAAAACAACCAAATACTAAGACAATTGGGAGTATTTAGTATGGTATACTCAAGAACTGTATCAGGGCAATGAAAAAGAAATGGGAGTAAGTTAAGAATTTTGCCCTATCTACCTAACACATTGTGTGGCAAATATTTGAAGACTTTGAAATCATGCAAAAATGAATGCTAAGCATTTGCAAAACAAAATCTTCCTGAGAAAAATCCCGAGTTTTTTCTTTCCTGAATAATATTAAGAAATTTCAAATAGACTTAGGACCTTGAATAAATAAATTTACATGCATATTATATTTTTATAGTCAATATATTTCTAAAGATTGTGTTAGCACAATATGTACACTAGTATTTTATATTTAAAATGTTCTTGAAAATTAGTCTGTAAATAATCATGAACAATTTTTAAGTCACTTTGATTTTTTGTGAGAATGTTTTGATTTTTTTTTTTTTTAGTGTTTCTTATGTCTTAATTTATTTGACCAAATTATGGATTGTCTTTCATGTGCAGGAGTGGAAACAAGAAAAATAAAATGAAGGGATGAAATGAAGTAAAATGAATGTTGATTATATACTACAAAAAGGAATAACTATACCTTACCTAATGTGAGATGCAGGAGGGATGCTTTGAAAAATAACTCACTAGGAATAGGCACATTTTGTGGAGCTTTTATAGGCTGAAAGAGACAGAGGGGGGAAAGAGACAGAGGGGAGAAAGAGAGGCAGAGAGACAGAGAGAAATAGAGAGTTCAAGTTGAAAAAAAAAATTGACAAGCGAATGTGAATGTTCAAAGCATGAAAGTGTTTAAAAATTTCAGAAAATATTCATTTTATTTGATGAGCCCACAGAAGATGCATAGTGAATTGATTATTTGGACCAAATTCTTCTTTCCATTCTTTAACCCTGCATTCTCTCCCATTAGAAGCAGAGATTATTTCTCTATCTTTTGTCATTGGATTAGGCCATGTGGTTTCCTCTATTCAATGGATGTTAGCAGGCTCTTTGAAATCAGAGGCTTAAAATGGGTTTGCACAGTGGGACATTCCTTTGTGCCATTTTTCCATTGCCATGATAAGAGTGTATCTTTGCTAGCCTGCTGGTACATAGAGGATGGGAAGCAGAGGGAGCTAACCTGCAATCTCCAGCTTGGATCTAAACCCAGATGAACCTACATGAAAGAAATTTACCTACTAATGTGCGGATGAAAATTAATGATTCCTTTCTAAAGATACAGAATTTGGGGGTAGTTTGCTCACATTATTATTTTGGCAGTGCATGACTGATACGGAGTGACTGAATGCAAATTCTATGTTGGATCCAGGATATGGAGGCCGTTTTTGGATCTGATTGTTCTACAAGGAGCTATTCATTTTTCATTTGAATAGGCATTCACATTTAGGGGTAAACTAAGTATCAGCTGTCAACTTTCATCTACAATTTATTTTCAGTGTCGGTATTTAGGAAACTGCATTCCATGGTTATTTCAATATTATTTTTGGTATTGCTGAACCAGCACATTATTGACTAGTTATAAATATTATAGTTTAGCTTTATTCCTATTTAGAATAAAACACCAATACTACAAACAAAGCTTATTTATAAAATTAGTGCTAATACTTATATACTTCCTTTCAGATATACTAGTAAAATATTTGAGTGATACAAATATTAAAAATCACGGAACATATATAATGAAGTCCATGAGAAAGTTAGGGCTTGCAAGAATTTTATTATTTACAAAATCCTTTACTTGTGACTATAATATAATGTTACAGAATTGTTGAATATAAGAAAAGAAGAGAACCATTTTTATTATCTTTCTTCAGTCAAAGACAAGATACTGGTGAAAAGTGAAGTTAAAGCTGCCTTGTCACATAGTTAGAATTTTTTTCTTGTGAAAAGAACTTTTAACAACTACTCTCTTAGCAATTATATCTCAATAAAATAGAAGAAAATCTACCTTGACAAAAACACATATGTGATGTCAAAACAAAATGAAAAAAGCAACTAATTATAGTGTTTCCGATGTGACATGTTTTAAGTATGTTTTCTAAAATATTTACTCTAAATATAATTATTATTGTAAATCTATTTTTAGATTATAGAAAATAAATGGAATTAAAAAGAACCATAAAGTAAATTAAGAAGCACAGTATTCTATAAGGCAAATGTCCTTAGTTCATAAGAATTTAATGTCATAAAATTTTTAAAAAGTTGGAAAGAGTTTGGGAAGAACATAAAAAAAGGTAAAGGGAGTCAAATACATGATGTTGGAAGGAGACTTAACTTTGGGTGGTGAACACAAAATGCAGTGTGCTGATGATATGTTGCAGAATTGTACACTTGAAACTCATATAATTTTACTAACCAATGTCGTCCGAATAAATTTAATAAAGCTTAAAAAATATTGGATTAACTTTGGAGTCTAAAAGTAACTAAGGAAATATAACAACTAAATGCAGTATGTTAACTTAGATTGTGGTATGTATCAAAAATATTTTTTATATCTTTCTTAGGAAACAATCAAGGAGTATAAATATAGTATTTAGGTGTGAGCCATCATGGAATCTCTGTGTGAATGATAAGTGACCTAAAACACATAAAAGAGAGAAAGAGGAAAGTAAGAAAGGGAGAGTCAACCAATAATGCCCAATGTTAATGTGAAATTTATAAAGACATTATAAAATTGTATTATTTAATTATTTTATATACTTAAATGTTTTCATAATAAAAGCTGAAGGGAAATAAACTGTATAATTTCTTCAATATCCAAAATATTTATCTTAAAATTGTTTGTACAAAAAGACCAAATACTATTTTACTCAACAGATGAAAATATAAACTAGTAAAATTACATCTTAAAAGAGGTATCAATAGATATGTTCTTGGATCCCACTGCTTGATAATATTTTAATTTGTTACTTGCTATAAAGAGCTCTTAACATTTTATATCAGGAAACATGCATTATTCAATGTGTGTAAGATAAAATAAATGATTTAGAAAGAAAGTGAGGCATTGTCTATTTTGCAAACCGAACACATTGGTCTGTTGCCACATTTCTGGAGAACCTAGAATTGTAAAGATGAGTTTTAATCAAACAGCATGTGTATGAAAAATTTTACAAGTAAAACATAATTAGGATAATCCTAATTCAATTTTGAAAATGAGGAAAACATCTTCCTAAAGTCATGAACAGTTTCACTTTGTGAGATTATTTGAATCAATCTTCTACATCACAAACCACAAAATCTTCATGTCTAAGTGTGGACAAAAGAGAAATTTTGTCACGTTCATTTAGGATTACAGAATTGAAAAAAACTTAACCTGGTGGCAGCCTCTTCAGTGCTGACCAAAATCTAATGTGATTCTCCACAGCCTCAGCAGAGCATGAGAAACCATTTAGAATGTTACGAACTTAAGCATGGCATGACAGCTGGCAATGCTGAGAAGTAATTTTCCTTAATATATCTGACTATAACAATTTTTATAAAATATATTTGACAATAAAAGTTTTCTCTTCATCTCAGAAGTTGATTTTATTTGAGCAATATTTGGCATTAGTCTGGTTTTTTCAGAGTATTAATTTTAATATATAGCCATTTCAATTTGGTAAAAATGTATACTTGCTGCATGACTAAATCATATAAAAATAGAATTATAAACTTAAATACATTATGTTTAAATACATATAACCATTTCTCAAACACATTGATTAATTTTGTAATTACTTATTTGCTTATTTTAATTTTTAAAAATGCATTTTAACTTTCCTTTAAATAGTTCTATGAAATAATTTTGCTATGCTAGCTCAATTTTACTAGGCTTTAATTTAATTTTAAATATATTTATTTCACCTATATAAATAGTCTGGTATTAGAAAGTCAAAGAAATCAACAAATTATAATTCTTTAAAAGAGATATTTAATAAAAATACAGACACTAGTAATACATTTAAATATTAGAAATTTCCTACTAAATATTTGCAGATAGAGTGATTACATATGGGGACTCTTCATTTAGAGTGTGATGTTTTAGTAATACACTTTATTGTATTTGCTCTTGATCAGAGGTATCACTAAAACTGAGTAAGTAATCATGTGTATAAATGTGTATGCTCTGTGCTTCATAGTTGTCTTATCCCCACCTGCCAAGGACAAAAAAAAATAAAAATAAAAGAGAGAGAGAGAGAGAGAGAGAAGTGCAGTTTGTCACCAGAGTTTAACTTCAAGCAATCTACACAAAGGATCATTATGAACATTTTTATCAGCTATATTTTAACATTAAGTAAATGGCATTTAAACTACATGTTTTCTTCTTAAAAATTGATTTGGCATATAAGTGATTATAAGCTTGTCTAGTGGAAATTAAAAAGATCTTTCTATTTATTTGGTGATAACTTTGTTATCAGGTGATATTTGCCATAAATAAGCTCTCATTTATCATAATAAATGAACTTAATTCTGCAAAATATGAAAATTTATATTGTGACATATTTGACCTCTTCTAAATAAACACACAACACACATGTTTATCATTCTAATTTCCCTTTTGTTTATCTGAATTCCTAGTGTCATAAGTAAGCCAGAAAGTACCATACTATACATGGCAAAATACATTAATTCATGTTATTTCTGTAGGTTTAGCCATCTGAAATTGACATTGGGATACAATTTGTTCTTAATCTTTAAGAGTTCGGAGTGTTCCTTCACTGCAGGCATATGGATGCCTGAAGTTAAAGTGCTCATTGATGAAGTCGGCATTGACATTTCCAATTAAAATCAGTAAAAATAAAAGCTTCTATTGACTATTGTACATGATAAATTGATTACATGCCTTAAAATTGTCAATTGTATATTTATCATAAAAACGTTTTTGTTACCCTATACTTGAAGTATAACAAGTATTAGAAAATGTACTTCTGCCCATTGCCATGGCAGATGTCTGATTTAGTATTATATTAATTACCAAATGCCTTTGCTTTCTGACAGTTGGGTATTTTAGATTTCAAAGACAAACAGATTTTGAAGCAATATAATAACAAGCTTAGAAGTGTGAAATGCAGCAGAGATGAGATCAAAACTTAACCAGTTGGGCTTTCAATATCTTCTAGAACAGTTTATCTTCGGGAATTATCACATGACAGCAGTAAGATGTGCAAGTCATATATGGTACAACATAATTCACTTTAAATCAAATTTTTATTTTGATATAACATTAAAAAATGAAATTTCAAACACATTATCTTACAAATTGATTTCCAGTTAAAATTATTGTATTTCTGAATATCATCCAAGATGTCATCATATTTCTGTACAATTTTTGGTTGTAATTAGTAGTAACATATAAAGACTGCATATTTTAGAAGTTTGTTATTCAGTAGCAGCATTTCCAATTACCACTGCTTCCAAATTCTTATTATTTTACTGTCAGTTCAAAGTTAATAGAAACATGTTCTATTCATTCATGAACTTGCTTTCAATACAAATGAGACATAGTATGATGATTATAATTCTTATGAATCATTTTTCACAAATATTAGAATAAATTCATTTGCTTATGTTTCTGAATTAGGTAAAATTTTTAAGCTCACCTAGAAGCTTATTTACAATAAGTTCATTATTCACTGACTTGCATTAAAATTAACACAAAAACTAGGAAATGACTATCTCTGTGCCTGTAAATAGCCTTTTTTAACATAAATAGACTTAACCTTTACTGTTCATTTTCAAAAATATCTAAGGCTTAAACTTAATTATTTTAAACTTTTCTCATGGAGACTTTTATTTACTTCAATTTGTGTATCTATCAGGTTTTTATTTGAAACTTTTAAAGAGAAAAATAGCTGCAACATTTTACTGTGATTATAATAATTGATTATTCAATAAGTACTTATTTAAGTATGTACCTCTGTTAACATAGGTAGTTAGCACTAATAAGAAAGGGTGCAAATAGAATTGGACATTAAGCATCATTCACTAGGAAGCTACAACATTCACAGGCTCCTCAGAAGACCTAATCCCTGAAGAGGGCAGGGAGAATCAGCCATGAGTCATTAGCTGGGATTGTGGTGGTTGAGATAAAACAATAAAGAGGAAATTCCTTTGTTAGACTCACATGCAGTAGAAGCCAAGATTGAACAGATGGAGGTCCTACTTCAAGGTATGCCAGTAGGAACCAAAATGGAGACCATAAAGGGGACATCTTTAGCCTGGGAAAAGGATCAAATTAGATAAGAGACACAGAACACCAGAAGATCTAGAAACAGGATTATTTAGGGGGAGAACCCAACACACGCTCACAAAGAGCCAGTAAAGACATTGGCTAGTTTGAAAGAAAGCTTACTCCTTCCCAAATCCAAGGTAATACAATGAGTTTAACAAAGGCCCATCTCCAGGCAGCACCCATTGATTGGTGCATCTGTGCATTCACATGCTTGAGCACTCCCTTTACCTGTAGTCATGCAGACCCGGCAGGTGTGCAGGCCCAAGCTGGGGTCCGCACAGTGCCTGCAGGAGCACGGTGAGGAGCAGACACTAAGCTAATGTGATGGGGACAGAGACTGAGCTGGACTACAAAAGTTTCTGATGCCCTGCCATTGCTGGGCCAAAGCACAGACTCTCTGGATCCTGACCCTTCTGGATTTGATGAAGACAATGCTGGACTTCTATAGCAGGGCCTAGAGGAGTCATCTGATCATGGATGAAACACTGGGCCCCTGGGGGCTGTCATTTATTTGTACTCCAATAAGTCTCAGCACTACACTTTACCTCTCATGTGTGAGTCCCCTGAAATGTTTTTTGTGTAACTCCATGGTAGAATGCTGTGTCCACCAGCAATACCTAAACATCAAAATTGTCCACTTTGCTAAATAGAAATTCTTTGTGGAAGAGGTAGTATTAAGCCTTCTCTAGTCTATGGAAACATTAAATGATAGTTAAGAACATATCACAAAAAAATCCTAAATAGTGATTAATTTTTAAAAAAAAGTCTTGGTCAAGAGTGATAGAAAGTTCTCTGTAGAACAGTGATCCAAAGCATTTTGCAGAATATGAGATTTAGATTTCATTCAGAATTATTATCTAGTAGAAAAATGAATATAGTTTTCTGTATTAGAAAATTTACTTTTCAATAAAACGAAGGCTCCCAAAGGCAGGTACTTTCTCTGTTTTAGACACTGATGTTTCTCAGGTGTTCAAAGTAGTATAAGTTACACAAGAAGTCTCTCAGTAAATAATTTTTTGTGAAGTAATTAAAGTAATGAAGTTACATATAAGGTTAAATTTTGCATCACTTTAATATATTAGAAGTTAGTTTCATAAAGTCCCATTGAAAAGTATGAAGCTGAAATATTTCTATAAATTAAAAAGATAGCCGAGAGGAGAAAAAGAGCTTTTATCATAAAGATATCATTTGGATTAAATGATATATCATGAGTATATAATAACTTGTCTATAGAGTCATTAATGGGCAGTGATGGTTGTCTGACCACTGCCCAAAAATCATATGAAAAAGCATCCTGGACATAACTAAAAATGGTGCCTGTATCAAAAAAAAAAAGAAACATTTATTTTGATTATAAAAGTTTAGTGTGTAGTCATAAATCTATTAGTCACACTGAAATAGCATTACAAAACATTAAAAAGAATATAATGAAAGACTTAGACTTTAATGCATTTTTCAAAATGGAATCATGTTTCATACAGTTGAATTTAAATCAGATTTCTGTGTTTAAAATGTTATTAAAAATGAAGGATCCCAGATTCAGATTATTATTATACTTAATATCTTCGATATCTTGCATCTAGCTTATCCTTGGCGTCTCTAACACAGTAGTAACTGAAGTAGAAAATTTAGTCATTCCCTTTTAAAATAATATGTGATGTCAGAGAAATCTCTGTCTCCATCTCTCATTTTTACATGCAAATACTCATTCAGAAACAAAACACAACCACCTACATCACAGCTTCAAATTATACAATACTTGAGAACAGTAAGAACACATTTTTGTTGTTAGAAAATTTAAACCTAGAAAATATTTTCATATATTATGGTTTATCTAAATATTTTTAAATGTTAAATATCATAGGTCTTATTTGAACACAACTCATAGTTAAGAGAACATTTTTATGGTGTCCTTTTAATACCTGAAAGAATGGACAGTTTTCATTGCTTTACTTTCAAACAGAATAGTAAATGGCACCTCAGAAGAGAACTGTTTCCATCAGCTAATTTTAGATAATATCTTCCTCATTCATAGTGGCCTTTTATTTATAATGTCTGAAAGGCCTGTGGTGCTAATTTGTTTTCATTTCTGATATTTATAACTTACGGTAAACATTTTGAGAGTAGAATTTATTATTTTTAATTCTACACTTGTTCACTTTCAAGTTCTGTCTCAACAAAAACACTCTGTAAATAACATTTTGCAGGTAGATTTTTTATGGAAAAATATATATAATTTCAATTTACTATTTTAACTGTTTTTAAAGTACAGTTTAGTGCCATTAAGTACACTGACATTATTTGCAATCATCATCACCGTGTATATCCAGAACTTTTCACCTTCCCTAATTGAAACTTTGCACATATTAAAGAATAATTTCAAATTCTTTTTTCCCCTAACTGCTGGCAGCCACCATTCTACTTTCTTTCTCTATCAGTTTGACTAATCTAGGTACCTAATATCAGTGGAATCATACATTATTCATATTTTTGTGTCGGACTTATTTTACTTAATATAATGTTTTCAAGATTCATACATGTTGAAACTTGTGTCAGAATCTCCTACCTCTTTAAGGCTGAAGAGTATTCCATTGAATGTAAAAAGTCCAAACGTTGTTAAAATAACAAGACCAGTTTACGTGACATCAGTGTACCCTGGCAACCAAAGAGGGTGGGCTTGAACATGCGTGAACAACAATGACATCGTTTCGCTAGTCCGTGGAGGCAGTAGACACCATGGAGTGAGCATGTGCGCTCTGTGACTGAGTGAGTAGAGCAATGAATCTGCATCAAATTTGCATTAAGCTTGAACATGCCTCCACAGAAAATATTCAGACAATTCAGAAGGCCGCAGTTATGGGCAGCTTCATCATAACAATGCACCCATTTAAGCATCATGTTTTGTGCAGAGTTTTTTGGTGAAACACCAAATCACCCAGGTTATTCAACCCCCCTAAAGCCCAGATTTGGCACCCTGTGGCTTTTTCCAAAACTAAAATCACCTTTGAAAGGGAAGATATTTCAGACTGTTAATGAGATTCAGAAAAATATGATGGGACAGCTGATGGCAATTGGGAGAGAACTGTATGAGGTCCCAAGGTACCTACTTTGAAGGGAACTGAGGCATCATTGTCTTATATACAATGTTGCTTACATCTTGTATCTTGTTCAGGAACAGTCTTTACTCTTCATATTACATGGCTGGATTCCTTCTGGACAGACCTCATATATCACCTTCTCTTTACATTAATTTATTCATAGAAATAGGTACATTGCTTCCACCTTTGGCTATTTTGAATAATGCTGCTATGAATATCATGTACATAGACTGACTTCATCTTGCTTTTAAATTGAAATATATTAATATATATTAAATATAAATGTTATATTATAAAAACAAAACAAAAAGTCTCTTTGAGGGAGAGCTTAATTCAGCTTCATCTTACTATTTTTAGGAGATGCCCTGGCAGATAATTATGAATGATTATTTATTTATTATAAATAATAAATTATTTAAAATAATTTATTAGACTCTGTTTACATATGTCTTTAATCAAAGTAACACTTGTTTTAAATGCCTAAAATGTATTTATAAATTTGTTTTACATATACACTTAAGTTGGGATTAATTCTTACTTAAGCACACTGAATAATATTGCACTATTTAAATATATACTACTATTTAAATATATAAATATATTTTATATTTAAATATATTTAAATATAAATATTTTTGCACTATTTAAATATATATTACATATATTTAATAATATATATAATGTGGAATGTGTTTGTGTATATATGTTTAGGTGTGTATATGCATATTTTTTCACATTTTGGGACTTGGTAAATGAATTATATACAAATTAAACTTCTAATAGGAGAGTAGGAAACAGAATGTCTTTTTGTTTATGTCACTTGCTCAGCTGTGAACTGTTGTGTAAGTTTGCACCTCTACATGGATAGCACAGGGCCTCCAAATTGACTATTTGATACTCTAGGGGAGGATTTGCAAAGACAACAAATTGCTCTGAGTGTTTTGAAGAAAAAATGTATATTATAATTATATAACCTAAAACCCAAGATAAAACAATTTTTATCATTTTGTATGTGTGTACACAAGCATGATTATCTGAACAGAGAAATAGTAGTTTACTAGCACAGATACAGAAGAAAGGGAAAGGACAATACAGTGGTTTTAAGAAGAGAGGAAGGATAAGGCAAAAAAAAAAAAAAGGAAATAAAGATGGTACCAAAAAGAGCTACATAAAAGCATCATCTAATTTGTTGTATTTATACAAAGATATGAGAAATTTAGCCCTGGTTGGTGTAGCTCAATGGATTGAGCACAGGCATGAAAACTAAAGGGTTACAGGTTCGATTCCCAGTCAGGGCACATGCCTGGGTTGCAGACCAGGTCCTCAGTGGGGGGCATGCAAGAGGCAACCACACATTGATGTTTCTCTCCCACCCTTCCCTCAGAATGATCATCATAACCAAATCAACAAACAATAAGTGCTGGCAAGGTTGTGGAGAAAAAGGAACTCTAGTTCACTGTTGGTGGGAATGCAGACTGGTGCAGCCACTGTGGAAAACAGTATGGAATTTCCTCAGAAAACTAAAAATGGAACTACCTTTTGACCCAGCAATTCCACTGCTGGGATTATACCCTAAAAATCTGGAAACACCAGTTCAAAAGAACCTGTGCACCCCAACATTCATAGCAGCACAATTTACAATAGCCAAGTGTTGGAAGCAACCTAGGTGCCCAACAGTAAATGAGTGGATCAAAAAACTGTCGAATATTTACACAATGGAATACTATGCAGCAGGAAGAAAGAAGGAATTCCTACCACTCACAACAGCATGGATGGATGTGGAGAGCATTATGCTAAGTGAAATAAGCCAGTCAGAGAAAGACAAATACTCTATGATTTCACCTATAAGTGGAAACTAATCAAAAGAACAAATAAGCAAGTTAAATGTAACTGGAGACACTGAAGTGAAGAACAGACAGTGAACAGAGGAGAGGGGGGAGGGGAAGACAGGGGGAATGGGGAAGGGTGGTCAAGGAACATATATGGGAGGCTCATGGACAAAGTCAAGAGGGGGTGGGGTCAAGAGTGAGGGAGAGGGGTGTGGGGAGGGGATGGACAAAACTGTACTTGAACAACAAGAAAAAAAAAAAAAACAAAGATTGAGAAATTGTAAAATGCATATTAAACCTAATATAGGGTTACACTGTTGTGATGATGCCAATGATTTATTCTTAGATGAAATATAGGCAGGTTAGGAGTTTAGAAGTCATCGCTTTCATCTATATAACAAGAAGAAGGCAGAACAAACTGAAAATTTATAACACTTCTTAGATACCTCAGAGATTTGAGGTCACAGTGAAAATCACTATACCCAAAATTGAAGGGACATAAAAGTAAATAAGGAAAATCACAGATTATGGGAGAGAAGCCCAAGACTAGAAGCCTACTGCTGGAGACAGTAATGTAAGAGAAAAGCTTAAACTGTAATCGATGAATTGCTAAAGTCTCAGAGTGGGCAAGCTTACCTATAATATCACCTTGAGGTTGTCACAAAATATGACAGAAAATGCCCTCATTCTACAGGCAGGATGAAGGGAAAAGTATTTATTTTGAAATACATCCTCATGAAGGTTTGCCAACAAGTGAAACCATTTTTCTAGAGACCAAACTGGACAAAAGAAATACCTAACTCTAGGTCATTCTGGCTTTCTTGTCTCACCTAAGTAGAAGAAAACGTGAACAAGCACTCATGAAACTCACTGCCTGGGGGTACAGGCTTCCTAAAAGAATGTGACATAATCACTGATATATGTAAAAAAAACATTTCCCTTCCCCACCCCTACATCTTACTGCCATATCAATAGAGTTTATGTAAAAGAATTGTGCATCTCAAAACTTATTTAAGAATATGTCTCTAGGGAAACCAAGATGCAGAGGAGACACAAACAGGAACACTAGAGGAAACTTTCACCTATGACACTCATAGCCAGGTAAAATAGTACACGATGTTTAACTCCTAGCTTGATAAGCATAAAACTTTATACTAAAGGCCTATTCATCTTTGTTTCTTTATATTGTATGTCATGTCTGGCTTTAAACAAAATTTTAAAAGTCAAACCAAAAGACTAAAACACATTTTGAACTGACAGAGCAAAAATCAGAACCACATTTTAAGGGTTTGGGAGGGCTTTGGGAATGATTGGAGCAGAAATTTAAAATAGCTATAATTAGTATAGTAGGGGGCAGAAAGGAAAAAGTCAACAAAAGGTAATATAAGTAGGAAGATGGAAATGATATGAAAGAATCAAGAGGGAATGTCAGAAATAAAAAGTGCATTATGGGCTCGTCAATACACTGAACACAACCAAGCTTAAAATGAGCCTGAAAATATGTCAACAAAAATTTCCAAAACTAAAATGCAAAGAGAAAAAAATGACAAAAACAGAATAGACTAGCAAAGAACTGTGGGACAATTACTTATATTGTAACATAAACATAATGGAATTACCTAGAGAAGAAATAGAAAGGAGAAGTAGTATAAGGATTAATGACTGAGGATTTTTCAAAATTAATGTCTCAGGGCAAACAACAAATACAGAATGCTGAGACAACACCAAGCAAGATAAATAACAACAACAAGAAATCTAAACATAGGCATATCATATTAAAACTGCAGAAAAACTAAGTCAAAGTCCTGAAAAAAGACCAGGGAAACAAAACACCTTGTCTATAGAGAAGCAAGGATAAGAATTACATTAAAATTCTCTTCAGAAACAATGCAAACAAGAATACAGTGATATATTTAAAGTGTTGAAATTAAAAAAAAAATGCCAACCTAAAATACAAATTCAAAGAATGAAAGAATTTGTTGTCAGTCAACTTCCCTTGCAAGAAATGTTAAAAGAAATTCTTTAAAAGAAGAAAAATTATATAGGTCAGGAACTCAGATCTACATGAAGAGTGAGCATTGGAGAAAGACTAAAAATAAAAGCAGGTAAAATATTTAAAAATTATTTTATTCCTAATTGATTAAATACTTATGAATAAATATAACAACATCTATACAAGCTCTAAATGAGGAAAAATACGTAATTCTGATGAAAAATAATCAAAGCTCTAAATAAATGGATGTGTACATAATGTGATAGGAACACAATATTTTTAAGATGTCAGTTCTCCCAATGTGAAATATCGAGTCAATGCAATCCCTATCAAAATTTCAGCAAATTATTTCGTGCATATAGAAAAACTAATTTCTAAAGTTTAGAGAAACAAAAGACCATAGTAGCCAATGCAATATTGAAAAAAAGCAAAGTTAGGAGACTGATGGTATCAGACTTTAAGACCAACTGTAAAACTAAAGTAATCAAGACAGTGAAGCATTGACAAAATAATAGACAAATACATCAATAGAAGAGAATAGAGAGTTCAGAAACTAACTCATAAGAATTTAGTCAATTGACCTGTAACAAAAGAGTGAAGTCAATGCAATAGAAGAAAGGGTAGTCTTTTCAATAAATGGTGCTTGAACTGCTGTACATCCATATGCAACAATATGAATTACAACACAGAATTTTCACCCTTTATAAGAGTCAACTCAAAATGAATCATGTCTAAATGTAAAACACAAAATTAGAAAATTGCTAGAAGTGAACATAGAATAATATCTAGGTGACAGGTGTGGCAATGACTTTCTAGATACAACACCGAAAGCACGACCAGTGAATGAAACACTTGGTATTTTTACTTCATTAAAATTAAACATTTTTTATCTCCTCTGAGGTCATAAATGGAGTGAAGAGACAAGTCACAGACTGGAAGAAAATATTTGTAAAACACATACCAGCTGAAAGTCTATTTTCTCAAATGTACAAGGCCTTTTAAAGCTCAACAATAAGTAAACAAACCAAACAAAAAATGGGCAAAGGATCCTGAATAGACCACTCACTAAAGAATATATACAGGTGGCAAAGAAGCATATGAAAAGGTGCACAACAGCATATATCATTAAATGATTGCAATTAAAACAATGAGCCATGATTATATTTTTATTTAAAATGGCTAAATTTAAAAACACTGACACCACCAACTGTTTGTGAGGCAATAGTAATTCTCATGCATTGCTAGTTGAAATGAAAAATGATAAAGTCCTTTGGAAGACAGTTTGGCAGTCCTTGAAATCATACTTACTGGTATTTACTCAAATGAGTTTAAGCAGATTTATGTCTATATAAAAATAAACACACAAATGTTTATAGTAGCTTTATTCACAATTGCCAAAACTTGGATGCAACTAAGATGCCCTTCTGTGGTATGTAGACAAGCAAATTGTGGTCCATCCATAAAATGGGATATTAATCATTGGTAAAAATCAATGGATATTCAAGTCATCCAAAGACATGGAACAACCTTAAATGCGTATTGCCAAGTGAAATAAGCCGTTGTAAAAAGGCTGCATACTGTAGAATTCAAATTCTATGCAAATATTGGAATGATATTTTTAAAAATTCAAATAGATATTATCACTCCCTTCTTGTCAACACTTCTATCTTATTGCTCTACACTGAGAATACAATTCTAAATCTTAAGACTTACAAGCCTTAACTCTTCTTGACTCTGGCTGCTGCTTTCGACTCATTTCTCACCATTTTCCTCCTGTTCACTCTATACCAGCTGCACTGAAATGATTGCTCTGTTTCAGTCACTAACACTACTCTTGATGTAGGATTTCAACATCTGCTGTTCCCTCTGGTTGGAATCTCTCTGCTTAGATATTTTTATATCTCTTCACTCACAGTGTTTTCTTAGTGGTCCACATTGGCAAGATCAAATAAAAATAACTTATCAACTACAACAAGAAGATAAGATTTAGCAGTTTATGAATATAAAAATTATAGATACCCTGCAGACTTTTGGAATGACCTATTAATAGACCTATTAAATTTGTACTTGAGATAAGTAACATTTTTTTTTATTATAAGTATGTCTCACACAAAATTGAGGACATACAAATATTGAGAAATTTATGTTTGTCTATCTGAAATGAATTTAACTGGCCATTCTTTATTTTTATACATTAAATTTAGCATCTCTACATTTATACCTTTTTATTAATATCTGTGAAATAGAATGAAAGCCTCTTCCAAATCAAACATGTGATTCCTGAACTTTGCTCTGATTACACCATCCAGCTCACCTGCCACAACTGAGCTCGTCCCTATAACAGAGGGATGCCTTCCACTACATGGTTCTAGTCAGATTGTACACGGCAGCCAAAATCCATCCCTATGGCAAGGGCTGTTGGACATGCTCCAGTTTCTATCGCAGGTAAATCCAGAAACAGCATTCCATTGGAAATAAGCATAAGCCTATCCAAATAGCACAACTGTTTTACAATTTCAGAGGATGGAATAAATCTTGGAAAAATAACCATAACACATTGTCACAAATGGCAATTTAGCTTTACCAAATGAACTCATGTTAATCACATTTACAGGCTAAATAGAAAAAAAAATCAATGCCAGTAATTACTTGTATTCAATAAGCCATACAGTTTAATTACAGTGGGGAAAAAAAAAAGAATCAATAGTGATAGATTTAGGTACTATTGTTTAGGTAGTCACTAGTTAAGTACAGAGAGAAAAAAACTTAGATATAACAAAATTGTCAAGTTTAGGCACTTTTGCTTATAGATGATAGTAGAAAGTTTTATTCAAACATTTGTACTCCATGAACGAATTCTCTCTCCCTCTCCCACCCCTGTTCTCCATATATGTATGTGTTCCCTTAGTATAAATCATATCTCAAAATTTCAAAAACTTAAATTATGTAGGCCAAAAATGTGTGGGTTTTTTTGCTAAAATTAAGAATTAGCATCCTTGAGTCTACATGTCTTTAATTTTGCAATAATACTATAAGTTGATAAGTAGTTAGCACTCTTGAACTTATAATAAAAAGTATATGCTTTTAAAGTAATATTTTATAAAAACCATAACATATAAAACTATAGAGCCAACTTATTGAAACATCCAAATAAAACATAAAACTGATGTAATTGCATTCAGTGGACAGAAAAGATATACCTGATTTACAAATAAATAACATAATATGACATATTTTGAGGCCCTTAAATTCCCTCACTTATTAGCTTACCTATTAAAACTCACATGATTAACTTATTGTGTGTTTATTATTCAAATCTCAGTCTATTTCTGCTTTCCAAAGCCAAAAGTCCTAGTCTTCTAATTTGTACTGAATTTGTAACAGTAGTTTCTTATAATTTTCTAATTATAAATTCTGTCAGAATGTAAAACCCTTAAAAACAGTTAATCTCAATTTATCATTGGAACCTCTTAACCCATTAAGAAAGATCTCAGCTGTATCTTGGTTAAAATGTATTACTTTGAAGGTCTTTGTTCGGAAGACAGCACAATCTGCAAGAGTTATTTATGGACTCATTTCTTTATTTGGTGTTTTAGAAAGCTGCTATTTTAAAATAATCTAGAGAATTTCTTAACATTATCCAAAAATGTGACACTGTTTTATTAAGGAATCAATTGGTTTAGGATCTTTGTTTTTATATCACATAAAAATCTCAGGAGTTCTCTCTACACTAGACTAAAAATGAGGCATCATGGAAAAATCTTTTGAAAGGGAACTTCCTAGTCAAAATGCTGCAGGGTTTTTTTTTTTCTCCCAGATGAAAGCATTCTTCAAAACTTACTGGGAATGTAACCTTTCTTCCTCTGCAGACAGTGAAACTCCACAAATCAGCTATATGTATTCCATGCTGCGTTTAAAAACACTTTACTGATCTAGAATATTCATTAGCAGGAAGGTTTTTTTCTGTGATACAAGGTTCCTTGAGGATTCATATATTTCAAGTAAAACTGAAATTTTCTTAGACCATACTTATATTTCAGCTGCTAAGGATTTGGAAGTGGAAAAGTACTGGAGTTCTGATTTTTTTATTCTTAGCTTCTGGTTGAAAGAAAGTTTCCTGGATTACAATCAAGATGGAGCTGTTAGCGATGCCGAGGAACAATCTTGAAAAAAGATGCTCAGCGATAAAACTATGATTATCAGAGAAAGAAGGAAGTTGAGTAATTGTCCGAGGGGAGTTTGAAGGCAAAGCAGCTAAATAACAACAAGGCATTTTCCGTATGACTGACATGCAGGTCTCAGTGGAACATGCCTGGAAAATTAAAATTGGTATGGAATTCTGTTATTTATCAAGTTATGATACCATGGGGGAAAAACAACAAAAACAGCACGTCTTTTCCCCACCACAAATAAAGTACTGGTGTTTTTTAAAACAGCAAAGCAATATCTTCCTTGTGTTTTCTGAGTCAGCAAGTGGGCTGCATTCCAGTCCCTTTGAAACCTGAGGCAAGGCTGACAGAGGACTCACTTTCTAATAATACTGCTGAGCCAGTGCAGGCCATCAGAATTTCCTCCCACCAGGAAAGAAGGCAAAAGGATCACACAGTGCCATTTTGTTTACATATGATTTTGTTACACTATTAAGACCATGTTGTAAGTAATTGTGAGTTAGATTTTATTTAACTTATTTATTTATTTATTTATTTATTTATTTATTTATTTTAAGTTATTTATTTTCAGTTACGGTTTATGTTCATTTTACATTCGTTTCTATTCCATTTTCTGGCTAAGGTGCCTTTTAACAAAAGTTAACATATACTTTATATCCAGACCTGGTTAAAAAAACACAAAAATCAACAACAATAACAAAAACAGCAGGAAAAACATTTTGTTTCCAAAGAAGAGGGGATAAGCAAAGGAAGGATAAGCCCTAGAAAGGTAAAGGCTGCGGTGCATGGCCCAGCCTAAAGGCTAGGGGAGGCGAGGGCAAAAACGCGCTGACTACAAAAATGAAAACCTTGTTATAAAATAATTCGCAAAAAGATAAATTCGAGAAAGAAGAAAATAAGTTAGAAATTCTGGCAACAGTGATGGTAGGGATTTGATGGACTAATGAGGCAGAATTACAGTGAAAAATAAAAGGAATCATCAGTCAAAGGAAAATAATGAGTTAAATGGCATATTCTTTTTTTCTTAATTTTGCCTATTGTTTTATGTTATAATTGATATTATCACAGATATTGTACTATTATTATTATTTCTGCTGGTTAAAGCTTTTGTGGACCTTGCCTGCCATTGTGAGAAAAATGGCAAACAATGGTATAAAAGTATTGGTGTTTTTGTAGTGAATTAGAAACCCAAAGTAAGTTTGTATGAAACAGAACGAAACAAAGCACAATCAAGGTAACATGTCTAGCTCCACTAATAGTATAAATGCCTTAGAAATAAGTGTATTTTTAAATTTTAGTTCATATCCTTTGAAATGCATAATAAAAAATTACAAAGATAGAAATTGTTTTCTATTTAACTGGATTAAATCTAAGAAGAAGTAATGGTCAATTTACTTCTCGCTTGCAAAATAGACTTTCAGGGAGGAAGTGGTCCTCTTCCCCGAAGACCGTAAGTTCTAGTTAATCAAAGGTCAGGCCAGCTCCCCAACCTGCTGGACTGCTGATGACCCAGTCAGGCCAGTTTCCAACCCTCCGGAGTGCCGATGACTCAATGGTCCTGACTCGCTCGATAGCCCGAGGCTTAATTGAAACTCTCCCACCGCGCACAAGAGACACCTGGCGCCAGCCACCCTAATCGGCGGCCAAACTGACCCTCCTGTACCTGGGAGCAGCCCTCTCAGGACCTAGCCCCTTGTCCCAGCTCACATCCTGGAACCCTGAGGCACCCGCCGCGAAAGACAAAGACTTACCCCTCCCCTACCCCCTCACAAACACCGCGCTTTTTCTTTAAAAAACCCCACTGTTGCATTCCCCCAGGGCTGAAGTCGACCTGACTCAGCCGGCCTCTCAGCGCAGCGTCAAATAAAGGCACTTGGATCTGATCACCCGGTTCCTGCGGCCTCTACTTCTCGTGCATTTCTAACAGTTAGAATTTAGGAAAATAGAATGCTAAAGCAACTAATCAGTCCCAAAGGCTACTCCTTTCTCATGTGATAAAGCTAATAATGCAAGAAAGCTTAGGTCTGGTCGCACCCTGGGAAGGGCTAACGTTTTCTGAACCATAAACATTTAGTTAAGGCCCATTTTCTACCATGTCATGTTGTAGTAATCTCAAGTATCTGCCTCTTGTTTCTGATTAAGTGCAGGTAAGTAGCTTGTGAGGCAGAAATATAGGGCAAAAGACAAAAATTCTTCCAAATGATCTTATTGCTATATCATAATCGCTATTTCTTAGTCTCTGATCACACTAACTTTTGAGCTGATGTTGTCCCTCATGTGTCATTTAAAAATCCCAAAGTAGAAAGGTCAAATAAACTTTCTTAGTTGAAAATACAACTGCTAGTTTCCTCTGTGCTGACCCAGAGGCAATATGCATAGGACAACATGAGAAGAATTCTGTTCCAGAGAGATTATATTTACTGCCAGTCATCTATTCTTGTGTATCACCTAAATTAAATATCTCTCTTTGTTTTCTAAGAAAAAAATTTGAAAATAAAACAAAAAAGAAGTTTTACAGATGTTTGCTTACAATTTTAAGCTGTCAGATGAGTATCAAATTTATAAATAAATACTGGATTTTGACATACTTTATACAAAGACAGAAAATGTTATTGATACAGAGGCTTCCTCTGCGATGCTTAATATCTATAATCAGATGAGTAGTTTTGTGGGAGAAGGCAATTAGCTAGTTACTAACAAAAGGAAAGGATGCAAACTAAGCCTGATTAATCTGGAAACAGCAGTTCCGCAGTTATGCTGGGCAGTAACAGGCATCGATATGGACAATATCAGCCTAGGTGACTAAGCAGGAAAGTTAGCCTTGCGGCCACCCCAGGGGGTAACTGACACTGTTCTGCCAGGTTAACAGGAGGTGGGGGTGGAGAAAGTAGGGAGGGGGAATGCATTTTACCAAGTGCAAGAGCACCGTGGAAGCCAAATGACTAAACAGAGCTACGAGGCCTGTGCAGTGAGAACCAAAAGGACACCACAGAAGAGTAAGGGCTCCAACCAGGGGAAGTATTGGGAAAGGATTGGATTAGGGAAGAACGAATATCCCTGGAAAACCCAGGAAAGAGATTGGATAGGGGGAGAGCACCAGCAGAAGCCCAGCAAAAGCCACAAAAAGATTGGGTAGTTTGAAAAAAAGGGCTGCTCTTGCCTGAACCCAAGGAAATATATAGAAGCTAGACAAAGAACTCAGCATGCCCTCTTTGGAGTAAGCCTGTGCCCTTCCTTTTTGGGGGCACATAATTTTGCCTTTTTTGCTCCTAAACTCCAAAGGTTCCCATGACACTTGCAGCCAGGGGAGCAGTGAGCAGGGGCAGAAGACTGTCCTTTTACCTATGCAATTTCCTCTCCGAAGTCCATGCAGCCTCTACCCCATACCCTGCCCCCTCTCTCTGCCTCTCCAAGGGTGCATGGTCACTTCTCACTTTTTGCTCTAATAAATGTTGCCACTATAGTTACGGAAAAATGAAACGACCAGACACTGAGGGGTTAGGAGCACGATCTTTACTTACGTGCACGGGCCCAGAGGACACAAACTCCAAATTCTGAGCCCAGAACAATAGCCCCACATTCCTTTTATGCTGGGCTAAGCAGGGGAGGGTATTGGGAGGAGTAGAATAGATTTGGCACGAAGGGGCTTACAGAAGTGGGAGAGAAACATTTACAGCATTAGTCAGGGCAGATAGCGTCTCAACACCTGCAGCGGGGCAGATAACATTTCATTTCATCCTTGGTGTGGCCCTGACTCCCTCTACACTATCACTTAAAATTTCTCCTCTATGAGTATCCCTGAAATTACTTTCCTGTGACAGCAGTGAAGAATCTATTTCCTCCAGTAACAGTTTTATATTTTCATTTTATTGCTCACTTCTAGTCATTAAGATGACAAAATAAAAACAACAACAAAAACAACAAAAAACAGTTCAAGTTTCCACTTCCCTTTATATATATATTTATTTATATATGTAGAAACCCAAGATGTCAGAGAAGTAAATGGAAGCTACACTAAATTCCCCCCAGGTCAAATCTGTAATTACAACTAAATTGTAGAGAAATCATCCTGAATAACCAACTGAACTCTAGCTGGAGAGAAGCCTTACAATCAAGCACAGACAGGAGGAACCACATTCACCACAACATGACTGGTAGAGTGCAGGGGACACACAAGAGGACTGGCTGGGCTCCTACAGTCAGTAGTTGAAGTGCCAGAGGGATATTTTAGCAGCCAGGGATTCTCCCTGACAAGTGCGGGTTCTAAATCCCAAACCGGACTCCTAAGCCTACAGCACCAGAGCCAGCAAAGGAACCCAGAAAACACCTAGCTGTGAAAAGCAGTGGGGTTTCTGTCCACCGGAGAAATGGTTGGAGATGCAGAGAGCCGTTTAAATAACCACAGCACAAAACTTCATTTGCAGCCACTTACCTTGGGCTCCAGCAGAGGGAGGGCAAAATTGACTAGAGACACTGGAGGAGGGTCGAGGGTCAGTGGCCTTGGTGAAAGAATTAAGGAAAGCCATGAGGATCCTGTGCTCATTCCCCGCACTGCAAAAGCCATCTCTCTCAGGCAGCGCATTCCCTCCAAGTGGAATCAGCCTGAGGGGAAGCAATAGTCACACCCACAGGAATTACTCTGACCCACCCTGTGGAGTTTAAGCCAAGCTGCTGAATACAGCTTGAGGCTATATCAGTGATTAATTTAACAACTAAAGTGGATCTAAATGAGTTCCAAGACTTTAGCAGACCCTCCCCCAGGCCTGGAGAATGGGGGACTCTTTTACACTGTTGGTGGGAATGCAGACTGGTACAGCCACTGTAGAAAACAGCATGGAGATGCCTCAAAAAATTAAAAATGGATCTACTTTTTGTGACCCTGTGCTCTCACATCTAGGAATATATCCAAAAGAACCTAAAACACCAATTTGAAAAAACATAAGAACCTCTGTGTCCATTGCAGCATTATTTACAATCTCCAAGATATGGAAGCAGCCCAAGTGTCCATCAATAGATGAGTGGATAAAACAATTAGGGTACATTTACATAAGAGAATACTACTCAGCCATAAAAATGAAGAAAATTTTACCCTTTGCAATAGTATGGACCGACCTGGAGAACATTATAGTAAGTGAAATAAGCCTGTCAGAGAAAGACAAATAGCATATATTTTCACTTACACGTGGAATCTAAAGAACAAACCGAACGAAGAAGGAAAATAGAGATTCATAGCTAGAGAACAGGATGATAGATAAGTGGGAGGGTGGTTAGTGGTTGGAGGGGTTGAGTAAAAAAGAAAAACAACTCATGGACATGGACAACAGTGCGGTGACTGTGGTAGGAGGGGAGTATAAAGGGACTGAATGGTAATGAAAAAATATAATAAAATATTATATGTGCATATTTTATTCTAATATTGTTATTTCAACACATCAAGGATAATCTTCTAAAACTAAAAGGAAGGTTCATTAGCAAGAGTAATGGAAGCAAAATCATATTTCAAGAGACTTTTCATAAACATAGACTTTTGAAGGGAAATTATTATTATATATTATTATATTGTTATCGTTTTTACCTTGCAAGGTTACTATTAAGTTCCTCTGAGGACTAATAAAAACTTTAACTTTTCCACAAAAAAAAGAATAATATTCAAATCGGAAACAGTGAGTAGAATTTCTATTTAATCCTCAAAATGCACAATTGTGATGTAGAAGATTCAAAGGGTACTATTAAAAGCTTCCAGATAAAGGTGAATTTAGCAAGGTTGCATTAAAAACACAAGGTTCCAAAATAAATGGCATTATTATGTTATGTCAGTAACCAAAGAGATAATTTGCAAACCATAAAATTTTAAAGATAAATTTTGCAATGGCATCAAAACAATGAAATCCTTAGGAATAAATTTAACAAAAAGCACAATATCTTAATTAAGTAAGGGTGGACCATGACCATCACTGGGGAATTAAATTTTTCTGTACATTCGATGTAATCACAGTCAAAATTTCCCTAGGTTTTTTTGTAGATATGGACATTCTGTATATAATTTTGGGGGGGGATTTCTAAAGAAACTATAATACCAAAAACAATTTAAAATTTTAAAAAATGTTAAAGACTTTTACAACTTGATCTGAAGGCTAACTATTAATCCAATGACATCATATAAAAACAATATTGAATAGAGACATGGAGATTAATGGACATGATAGTTCAAAAATAAACCAATAAATATATAATCAGTTGATTTTCAACAAAGTGGACAAGAAAATTCAATAGGAAAAGTAAATGCAAGAATGTGGATCCATAACTTAAAAAACAAAATTATTTTATTACCTAACACACTAAAAAGTAATTTAACATTGATTATGACCTAAATACAAAAAATAAAACTACAAAAATCTTCAGAGAAAAATCTTATTACACTGAGGCAAGCAAACATTTCCCAGGTAAGACAGAAAAGATGTAAATCATAATGTTTTGCATAAAGTGTCTTTGAAAAACACTTTAATAAAATGAAAAAGCAAGCAACATACTGTGACAAAAATTTTTAAATTTATTTCTGGAAAATTACATGTTAAATATAAAAATAATTATTATAAATACAGGAAATCAAATAACAATAATAAACAAAAATTTAAAGAGACCATGCACACAAGAACATCCAGAAATGGAATAAGACCAGGAAAAAGATGCTCAATATTATTAATCATAGAGAAATGGAAATTAACCAAAATGAGAAACCCCTATATATCACTAGAAAAACTAAAATTAGAAAGACTTTGTCAAAAGTTCATAAATAACCAAAGTAAAACCATTGAAATCATTGAAATAGTATCAGTAAAAGTTTATTATTCACACACGAAAGAGATAGTTTGCAAACCAGAAGTACTCAAAACAAAACATAGAATGAGACTCGAGGGATTTGTATGTAAATTTGTGTATAAAATAAGAGTAGCTTATTTAGGAAAAAAGCAGTGGTTTTTGTCCTTGGCAGTAATTGGTTATAATATTAGAATTTTCATGGTTCCCTCATATCAACCTTGGGAAACTGTTCAAGATTTGCTTTTGATTTCCAGAGTCATAAGCAAGAAATGGCCCAGGTTTAGTTAGTCTTGCAAAATAAGCTAAATTAAGCTCTGCTTTTATGACTAAACTGGTTTTGTCTGCTCAGGGAATTTTCAAGATTGGTCTCTGTTTATATTTTACTTTAACAACTGACAATATCAGTTTTGGGAAAACTGTAAGACTTATATTTCTGGTAAGCAAGTAAAATGGTAAAAGCAATTTGGGAAAGAGGTTGGCAGTTTTTTTACAAAACGAAGCACTCAGTTGCCAAGCAGTACATCCATTCTGAGATATTTACTCTAGAAAAATTAAACACACACACAAAGGAAGACTCATCTATATTTACTTATATTAGCTAAAAATCAGACACAACCCATGTGTCTTTCCATAGATGAATAGAGAACAAACCCTCAGAACCTTTAGAGTAAAAGATCCTGCCAATACCTCAATTTTAGCCAACTGAGACCTATTTTGGACCTCAGACCTCCAGAACTGTAAGATGCTACATCTCTGCATGTTTTTCAAGTCACCAAATGTGTGGTAATGTGTTACAGCAGCCATCGGAAATTAGTAAAAGATTTATCTGGTACTCCAGAACAGAGGGTGAAGAATCTAACCATATCCAGTAGTAGGCTTTGGGGGCTATGACTTAAAGAAAATCGGATTCCATAATTTGGGGGAGGTGAGGACAATAAGCAACCTACACTAGCAGTAAAAGTAAACATAATTTAAGTTTTGTGTTTTTTTTCCCATGATTGAAAGGCCAGTTATTAATTTATTCAGTCCTTAAAATTACATTAGAGATACACTTAAAATTTGCTAATGGCCCTAGACTCCCACCAGAAAGAAATTCAGATCTCTTAAACAGAAGATAAAACAATCTTTAACTTTATTTTTTCTTTAATTATTTATAAACCGTTCCCCACTCTCAATCAAACATAAGTAGGCACCCGAGGTGACAAGATGACATAAAAGAAAACTGAGGGAGATAGTAAAGCATATGAACAAGTCCACAGGATGACATTTATAGGCATAGTTAGGTACAGATTTTAAAATCACCCTGCGTATTATAACAGAGATACATAAAATACAAGACTGATAAATACAAAAGAAATCTGAAAACAATAAAATACTGAAAACTAAACAGTAAATTACAATACTCCGTATCAAGGACTGAATAAATGAATTAATCAGCAATCTGGACTGAGATGAAGACTGTGTTTAGAATGGGAAAAACATAAGAAATAAATACTCATAAAGAGAAACAAAAATATAGAAAATACAGGAGCGGGTTCAAATATAGGAAATAAAATAAGAAAGATTAAAATATATATAACTGAGACTTCGGAAGAAAGGATAGAGGAAATAAGAAAAAACATATTTGAAGCTGAAATTTCAAGAGAAATTTAAGAAAAGGAAAATAACCAAAGAACAAAGGAAATAAACTAAGATTTCAAAAACTATGAACTCCAAGAACATTCTACTAGAGCACCCTACCAAGTTTTGTGAGGGTATCAAACCTCTAGAATGCTCATATGTTGCTGGGAGAGGTTTGAAGGTGTGGTATGTAAATTGGTAAAACAACCTGGGAGAATGTCATAGATGTTTTCAATACACACATAATCTATGACCACGCCACTCCACTCCTAGGCATCTACCAAGGAGAAATACAAGTGCCTGTATATTAAGGCACATAAAGGAATATTCATAAGGCACTATTATAAAATCCAAAGTGAAACAAAACATACAAAATTCCATCACTATAGAGTACTTAAATAAACTATGGTACATCTATAAAATAAATGTTTTATGGAAATAATTTGTAAATATAGCATAACTTCATAAACCTAATGTTGACTAAAAGAAGCCAGGGATAATATATTTGTATTTTATTATATTTATATAAATGTAAAAAACAGACAAAAGTAAATTATTCATGGCTTCTGGAATAATGGTTACTTTTGCAGGAGAGTGAAAGATAAAGAAAAGATTTCAGGTGAAAGCATTAATTGACCTCCTAAACCAGTTGGTCATATACAGTCATTTGTTTTTTGGCATGTGATTTCAACACATTTATATTTGATGTACATTTCAAACATTTATAATTCATCCAAAAAGTTTAACATCAGATATTTCCCTAGAAATGAAGATACTTATTTGACTTTGAGAATAAGTTACCCCCGGTTCTCTGATTGCATCTTATATCAACCTCACAGTATTTTGTTAACATTTCATCATATATGGATCATGTTACAGATCTTTGTTAAATAGACATACAATCAGAGGGCACTGCTTAAAATTTAACATAGACACTTCTAAAATTATGACAATGGCATTTTCTGTTACATTCATTGTTTTAGTAGATAGCTTCAGTCTAGTTATTTAGTTTCTGACTTATCAATAAAATATGTTCATAAATAAATTATTTTGTAACTGTCATAGTTTATCAGAAAACACTACAGTGGAGCACTTTTCCTTGAAAAAATGTTAATTTACATGCTGGTTGAATATCAATTAAATATTTATTTAATATCTTAACTTATTTCATCAGGATGTTCTGAATACAGAATCAGATTTACCTGAATTGAGTTTCTCTTTGGCATACAACCCATGTAACTACAAAAGCTACGATAGGGGGAAAGATCGCAAAGTATCATCTTAAAATATTATGAAACACAAATTAAAAGGCATGCATTTATTATTTCAAAACCTAATTACATAAAACATTTTGGTAGAGTTGTAGAGAGACATTAATTAGCAAGATATTTTAAACATGGTGAATTACTTTTCAATTTTTGTAATAAATTACCACAAATGGTAACTTAAAACAATAGAGGTGTATTTTTTCACAGTTCTATAAGCCGCAAGTCCAAAATCAGATTCAATGGGCTGAAATCAAGGTGTCATCATACCACGATCCCCCCAAAGGTATTGAGAGGGAGTCAGTTCCCTGTTTCTTCCAGGATCTGGTGGCCGCCTGCATCCTATTCTGCGACCCGCCACTCCCTTCTCCGTCTTCCATGTACCACTGCCCTCCCCTCTTCTATAGGATGTGTTTTATTTCTCTCCATTTGTGATTGAACTTAAGGCCCTCCTAAAAATCCAGGTAATCTCTGCATTGCAATATTTCCATTAATCACATCAGGACAGATTTTTTTCCCCTGTAAAGTTATTTACACATTATAGATACTTGGATCTAAAATATATATTTGGGGGTCAATTATTCTGTTACCACAATTGTTAAATATTTTTATAGAGGATTATAATTTGTTTTTTGCATATCTTTCAGATAGTAACAATTATAGCCTTCAGGGTGATCTTTCCCCACAGATATTTCTTGCTTTTCTTCTTTCAAGCACTAATACATTTGCTTTTCTTTGAACACCTGTAGCTAGACAGGTTTAAATGACTTTGACCAATGACATGTGTGTCTCTTCTGTGATTCATGACATTTCCTATAAACCACCACACCAACCAATGATTTGAAATGGAAGAGCTTAGCCAGCAGCCTGGGATGTGGTGACAATGTCAGACATCAATTTCTTGTCCAGAAATAGGAATGTAGCACACTTCAAATGCAAATCCTTCATACGATTTTAAGTTAGTCCTCTTCACATTAAATTTGATTTCATTTTCTCTAAGAATACCAGTATGTATATTTAACCTATTATAATCTACTTTGCATTAGCATTGTATCATCTCGTACATAAAATAATAGCCTAATGACTATCCATTGTCATTAACTACTCCCTTTCATGGCTGATATTGTTGTCATAAGTATTGCAAGTACATATTTATTAACCACCCCCAAAACGGTAACGATCAGTTTTGCTTTACATAGCCATATGTATGAAGAAAGAAAATAAGTATTAAAATCATATTTAGTATTTTCCAAAATACTTATTATTACTAAAGCGCTTCAGTCATTATTGTAATTCAGGTTTTCAATATGGTTTTAATGGGTTTTTGTTTATTTATTTGTTTGTTTGTTTTTTTAAGACTCAGAGGATTGTCCCCGTATGCAGGTATGCTGGTAACAGTTTTTATATTCTTGTTTTTCTGATTTTTTAAAATGTTATTTTATTTTATTTTAAGGATTTTATTTATTACTTTTTAAAGAAGGGAGAAGTGAGAGAGAAAAAGAAAGAAAAATCAATGTGTAGTGCCTCTCGCGCACCCCCTACTGGGGACACGGCCTGCAACCCAGGCATGTGCCCTGACTGGGAATTAATCCAGTGACTCTCTGGCAGCCAAGGCGTTTTTTTTGTTTGTTTTTGTTTTCCTTTTACATATTGCTTCTGGGCTGACTTTTTAATTTTCAGATATGTAAACATGTTGTTATATTTTTATGGTCTTTATTGTCTTTGATGAAAACTCAGGCTTATCCATATCATTCTTCCTTTGTATGTAATGTGTTATTTTTCTTTTCATTGTGTCAAGCCTTTTCTTTTTATAACTGGTTTTCAAAAACTTGACTATTATATACATAGGGTGGATTTCTCTTTGAATTTATCCTGCTTGCTATTGGCTGAGATTCTAGGATTTTAGTTTATACTTTTTTTTTTACCAAATATGTAAATCTTACTGTCATCATTCCTCAATATGAGATCTGTCCAGAAGGTATCCAGTCATGTAATATGAAATATAGAGATATTTATTGAAGTTACAAGATACAAGAAACATTGTACATAGGACAATGATGTTCAGTCCCTTTTGAAATATGTACTTTGAAACCTCACACAGTTGTCCCAACTGTCATCAGCTGTCCCATCATGTGTTCCTGAATCTCATCAATGTTGTGAAATAGCTTCCCTTTCACAGGTGATTTTAATTTTTGGAAGAACCAAGAGTCACAGGGAACCAAAACTGGGCTGTAGTGGGGCTGAGTCACCTGGGTGATTCGATGTTTCATCAAAAAACTGTGCATGAGACATGATGCATGAGTGGGTGCTCTGTCATGATGAAGCTGCCAAACACCAGTTATTCATAGCTACGGTTTTCTGAATCATCTGAATAGTTTCCACAGAGGAATGTTCAAGCTTAATGCAAAACTTCATGCAGATTCGTTACTCTACTTGCTCATTTTGTATGCGATGACCACACAGTACACTTGCTCACTCAACAGTTTCTACCACCCCCACTGACTAGTACAGTGAAGTCATCATTGTTCACATATGCACATTCCAGCCCACTATCCTTTGCTGCCAGGTTACATCGGTGTCACACAAACCATTCTTATTTTATTAACAATGGCTGGGCTTTTTACAGAAGACCTGGTACATTTTGCACTTTCCCCCCTAATCTCCTCAATTTCTGAGGATTCAGAAGTACTGATTTGATGACTTGAAAATATCCAACCAAATACTTAGGCCATGTTTCTATCTCCCTTTTTTTTTAAAGTTCCATCTCTCTGATCATTGTTGGATAATTTATTTGATTTATTGCAAGTTCACTGAATGTTTCTTCTGCCATTTCGAATCTAATATATCTATTGCAGTTTTCATTCTAAGTATTGTACTTCGTTCTGAAATTCTATTTGCTGATTTTAATCATTTAATTTTCTAAAAAACTGTTTTCTTGTTCACTATAACCATATTTTTCTTTAAGACCTTCAACATATTTATAATTACCATGTCAATGGTCTTTTGCTCCATACTCCATATATAGGTCACCTTAGAACTGGTTTTTATTAACAATTTCATTGGTACTATGTGTCACATTTTTCTGCTTCTTCTCTTAGCATGTTCAGTAACTGCTAATTTTGTATTCTGGACACAGTGAACAAATAGAAATTCTTAATTTTTTGGCCTTATTTTAAGGAATGTTGAGTTCATTTATAATTTGTTGTGTTTACACTGCCAAGTAGTTAATTTACTAAGAGATAAAGTTAAACATTTTGAGGTTTCTTTTCTTTTTGGGGTGTGGAAAGTAAGTGCCCTCATACAAAGGCTTTAGTTATTGTACCAAACTGATTATTATTTAGACCAGTTGCATAATTTAAGAAGGTTGTCTGTTCACAAAATAGTCAAAGTTTTAATTCTATAGTCTCTTCTAGCACTAAAACTTCATTGCTGTGAATTTGAATATGTTTATAATAAACTTCTAAAAGACATGGCAAAAGTAATCTGAAAAGACAATTATATCAATCATGCAGGAGTTTTTGTTTATTTGTTGCTTGCATATGAAAACAGGGCACCACAATCTATATTTTCATGATAATAGATATTTTATTGGTTCACTTTGCTGACTCTTCATCCATCTCACTCAAATGGTTAATCTAACATAACTTTGGATATTCCATTGTCTTGCTAGTTACTGGTTTGTGTATAATGATAGGTATTACATATGTATTATTGTGACTATCTGAAAGTAATGCACACAGAAATTCAGTACAGAGAGATGGAAAGAACATGACATCATTAACCCATTAAATTACCCTTCAGGTATCTGGAGTGTAATTAATGTGGTATGACAATATTTTCTGTTAATTGTGCTTTATCATTCTAACATATACAACATTCTAACATTTATGCCTGACTATAATTGTTTTTTTTCTATCTTCCCAGTCTCCTGCCCCATCTACTCCCCAGGCAACTGATATGCTTCTTTTTACCACTCTAATTTGGTTGCATTTGCTAGAATCTTACACAAATGGAAAACCAAAATATTTGTACATACATGCACATACATACTTATGGTCTGGCATCTTTCATTCAACATAATTATTCTGAAAGTAATCAATGTTGTTGCATGTATCAATAGTTCATTTATGTCTGTTGTAAAATAATATTCTATTGTGTAAACACAGCAAAATTTTATTAATGGGTATTTGGGTTGTTTCCATTTGGGGATATTACAATTAAATTATGTTAAACATTATTGCTCATGTCTTTGAATTATTTCTTCATTTTCCTTTGTTAAATAACTAGGAGTAAGATGACTGAGTCAAATGGAAACTCTGTGATTAACTTTTTAAGAAACTACGAAGCTGTTCTCTAAAATGGTTGAACCATTATACATTCACACCAGAACCATATGAAAGTTCCTGTCCATCTGTATTATAGCCATCATTATGTAAGTTCAGATTTTTATATTTTAGGTCTTATATGATATGTGTATTGGTATCTCCTGTAGCTTAAATCTTTCCTCTCTCCAAAGTATAATGATTTGGGCATATAATCATGTTATTATTTGCCATTTGTATATCTTCTTTGATTATGTGTCTAGAAATCTTTGCTCAATTTTTAATATAAATATTTTTCTATTATTGCAGTTTAAAAATATTTTATTAGATTGCAAATCCTTTATCAGATATTTGAGTAACTAAAGTTGTTTTATAACCTGGATCATGTGTTTTAATTTCTTTAGCAGACTTTATAAGAGCATACATTATTAATTTTAGTAAGTTCATCTGATCATTGTTTTCTTTTATGGATCATGACTTTTTTTTTTTACTTTTGTCTATAAATCTTCCTTAACACAAGATGACAAAGATTTTTGTTTAGACTTTTTATGATAATTTCTTTTTTTTACACTTTTGTCTATGATCCTTGGGTTAATTTTTGCTATGTGGTTCAGATCAAGCAATTTTTTGGCATATGTGCAGCCAATTGATATATCTCCATTATTTTAAAAGGCTATGATGACTAATAATCATTACTATAATGAATTGCCTTTGCACCTTTGCCAATAATACATTCACACAAGCACATACACGCTCACACACGTGTATATCTAATATATAACACACAGAAATATATGTGTATATTTCTTGAGCCTCTGTTCTGGTCTGTTGATCTGTTCCATTGTTCAATTTTTTTGTTTCTGTTCTCTTTTGTTTAGTTCTGTCCTGTCTTGTTCCTGTCCTGTTCTGTGGTTCTGCTCTTAATGCAATGTTCTTAATGCTTAATGATAATACCACATTCTGATGATTAATGAAGTAGTTTTTAAGTCTTAAAATTAGGTATAGTAGTAATGTAAATGTGTTCTTTAAAGTTAAGTTATTCTAAATCCTTCACATTTCTACATAAATTTATAATTAACTCATCAAAGTAAGGGAAAATAACTCTTCTTGGGTTTTGATTCGGATTAAGTTAAACATATGATGAGTATAGAGGTTTTTAGCCATATTGCTTATCAACTAATTGACCTTCATATATTTATTTGTTTTTTCCTCAGTAATACTTTGCAGTAACAGTGGAGATTTCTTAAACATATTTATCTGATTTATTTCAAAGTATTCAGCGATTTTTAAAATATGGTATTTTTATTTCTTCTGTGATTATTCTGCACCATTTAGAAAATGTTACAATTAAAAAGACTTAAAGTTTATGACATTTGTGTTCTGGTACAGTTTTGTGTTTAGCAAACATTCTCCCAATTGATATATACTTTAAAATGAGACATTTATAAAATAAAAATAAAATTTGTGTTTGAATGTTATATTTGAACATGGATGTCAAATCAAAAAGTCTTAAAAGGAAAGATCAAACATTTAATGTTCCCTGATTAACTTCCAAATATTTAAAAAGTATGATGTTTAACTTTTAAGGGTTTATACTAATATAATAATACTGTATCATTTATGTTTCCAAGGTGATTTTGTTTTCAAAATATTAATGGAAATTGTATAATTATATTTTACAGGTTTATAAAGACACAGTTGTGATTTTAGAGAAAATAAGTGACAGATCTTAAAATAATGAGTTACAATTTTACAGAGATTTGATGCAACCCATCTTCTTAGTTGATACTGACAACAGTTCAAGTAGTGGTTGTTCTAGTTATGAATTGTTGCCTTTAAAAACAATCTCTAGAGAGAGAAAAAATCACAGCAATTGCTCTAAGACACTAAGTTATTAATTTTTGGCGAATAAATTGTCACAAAACTTCTTACAGGAAGCCACTGCTAAATCTTTCTCCAGTTAATATGTGTCACAGGCAGATGGCTTCATCCAAGTTCTGACTTCCCATTTGAAAGAGAATCAACTCTCAGGGCTCTGGGGTGAAGGCTACTGAAGGAAAAGCTCGTTTTACCATGAAAATGAGGTAACAAGTAATTTGTTTCACTTTTGTTTTCAAATCATTTTTCTTTCTTGGACCAATTGGATTTGGTTATTTTCTGGTTGTCTTTCACATTGCAGTGATGTACTTCATCATAACATTTGTGTTGGTGACTACGATGAGGTTTTTTAGGAAGTTATTGAGCTGGGTGTCAATAGCTTTGAAGAGGTTATCCATTCCAAAAGAGAGAAACAGAAACCAAGAGGGAGAAAATGAAAGCATGATAAAGAAGGAACAATGTTGGTTTCAGCCAGAATTTGCTGAGAGGTTTAAAGGAAAGATCATCATTACCTAAGTGATATTGCTGAAAATGAAAACCACTCTTTAAAAGTTTTAATACATAGAATTTTCTCATAAATATTTACTTAATTACACTAATGAGAATGTAAACACTGTTTCTGCAACATAGTTTTAAAATACTGCAAGTTGCACATAAAACAATAGAAATTTAAGTGCATGGTACTAGTTATGTGCTATTTGTAATAACATACTAATTTTCATACCCATAAAATACATATTTTCAAACCTATCAGTGAGAGAGCTCAGAAACAATGATCCACAATGTGAGCAGTAATGGTAGCATCTCAATTGAAACTAAACACTTCTACCTACTGCACAATTGTTAGTTAAAACATAAAGCTCTCAGACTTATATTTAAAAAAATTCCCTCTAATACAAGAAAAAAAAGAGGGCTCTTGAAATATAGGCTGTTACAAAGTTAGCAATGCTGTGTAACATTTTACACTAGGATTCAGTGTGGTCAGTTCACAGTAGTCCATACACATAGCTGTGATCAATTAGGGAGTCACCGAGACTCCAGACAAAAAAGAAATACAGTACTTCAGTTATAAGTACATGTTCTTAGGTATCTTGTCATATGTTTATTTTCCTAACTAAATTGCAAATAGCTTGAGTCTTTATTGGACCCAAATAGAAGAGGAATCACCCCTCTATGTATATATTGTACAGCACTTACTGTTATATTTTGAAAGTAGTTGTTGGGAGACATTTTTCCATGGGTTTCTGATGTTAGTAAGGTAATGTCTATATCTGAGGAGTCTACTCCTAACGCCTTAAAATAGAGGACTCTAATGTCTAATACTTCCCTCTTTGGAATAGCAAGACTGCAGAAATGTTACAGCCTGTCTTCCAGATAATTTCAGCCTTTTTTTTTTTTAAGATCTAAACCTATGCTTATATATATATATATATATATATATATATATATATATAGTATGTTAAAAAAAATCCAGCCATGCACTGTGAAAAATAAAGATACCTATTGAAAAATATACAAGATACAAAAAACATTGTACATACAATGATGACATCTCAGTCCCCTTCTAAGTACGCACCTTAGAACTTCACACAGTTTTCCCAATCACCATTAGCTGCCCATCAAATTTTCCCGAATCTCATCGATCCACTAAAATCTCTTCCCTTTCAGAGGTGATTTTGATTTTGGGGAAATGCCAGAAGTTACACAGCCCCAAATCGGACCTGTAGGGGTGATGAGTCACCTGGGTGGTTTGATGTTTTGCCAAAAAACTCTGCATGAGACATGATGCATAGTTAGGCACATTGTCAAGATGAAGCTACCAATCGCCAGTTCTCCCAGCTGTGACCTTCTGAATCACAGAAATAGTTCCCACAGAGGAATGTTCATGCTTAATGCAAAATTTGATGCAGATTCATTGCTCCAGTCACTCAGTCATTTTGAATGCAATGACCACACAGTAGACATGCCCACTCAATGGCATCTACCATCCCCACTAACTAGTACAGTGAAGTCGTCATTGTTCAACACATGTGCATTCCAGTCCACTCTCTTTGGTTGCCAGCTTACCCCAATGTGGCACAAACCGTTCTTGTTATATTAACAATGGCTGGACTTTTTCCGGACAGTCATATGGGATTAGTCTGATTATTCTGATTATCATACTCAGTTTTCCACCTCTTCCTTCTCAGCAGGATGTAAGATTTTGACCCTGATTCTATATTTTGTCCTTTAAACCCAAAAGAATACATGTATCTTTGCTGATTTCTCTATACCGAGCACAGGAAATTTTCTCCAGGTAAGCTCAGAGTATAGTTTGTATGTCTTAAACACCGATTATGGAGATAAATTGCTTTAGAATGTTATCTTCACTTTCTGCCATAATGTCCTCACCACAAAGTTGGTTTCACCCCTAGCAAAGGCTTCAAATTTCTCTAATGTCTTTAAACAAATTATCTTGATATAGTTTTATTACTTTTTTCCAGAGGATCCACAAGTTACCCTAATAGAGGTCCTCCCAACATTATAAGTCCTTTCTATAATACAGGTCTCACCAAATCTGTTTCTAACATGAAAAAGTATAGATAAATATCTGGAAAATGTGGTAACAGATGCAAACATCTTAGTGGCTTTGCAATTTTTCCCCCCAGAAAATGGCACAAAACCAATGTCTGTCCTTTTGACTGCACGGAGGGTGATGAGTTGACTCTACTTATCTGGGATTTGTGACATTCTCAAGATACTAGACTTTCAGCACTATATCTAGAAATGTTCTTGGTAAATCAACATAAATTAGTAACCTGAAGTAGCAATCTACTAGCATTGATTTTTAATGTGGGATAATCTGGAGGACTTCAAACATGATAGCTTCTTTTGTTTCTACTTTACACCGATGTCATGTGTCAGAGTCACAAAACAATACTCCAAGACACTTTTAACTGCTCTGAAAAAGTTCAGTTTAAGCTTATAGAGTATTCATATGCAGTTCTTGCTTCTTTCCATGGGAAATATTACCAGTGCTATTTTGGAACAAACTTTAATTCCTTTTAAAACTTTTATTTTCTATCGGTTACTATTAAATTTAAAATCATTTGCTTTTCTGCAGAGTGGAGCAAGACCCTGAGTTTTTAAACCTAGAACCTCCACTAATTAGTTATGAGACTTTGGATAAATTATAAAATCTCTCACTTTCTTCATCAGTAACACATGATTTATAGCTGCTTACTATAAGTATTAAACAAGTTAATATCTGTAAATAAATTAAAACAAAAAAGCCTACTCTATAATAAACACTATATAAACATTGATTATATAAACATTGATTATATAAATAAAATAAAAATAAATACAATTTTTTAATAAAGTTTTAAAACTTCTTACCATGAATCGCAAGCATGATTATGTCTGCTGTCTGAATTTAAAGTACTTGGTTTTTACATGAAATTTCATATGGTCATGGCTTATTTCAAGTTTTAGTTTTCCCAAAGTGTGACATGTTAGTATTAAACAAATATTGCCAAGGTTATTCAGGAAATCACATAGGGATCATTCAAAATTTCCCTTGAATGAGTACTTGTTTCTGTGCTTCCTGAGGGGGTGCACCATAGTTCATGTTCCCGAGCTTCACTACTGTGGGCACGCTCTCATCTTCTACATCCTCAGTTCATATCGGCCGACCCGGTGCTACCTCTCCCTCTGTACCACTGTCTTTATGACATCTGAGTGTGGAATAGATGTCACCATCAGTAACTCTCTTAATGTGGGCATCCAGAATTGCTGTTCGTAGGCATTTTCTGTTCCCCTGGCCTGAAGCTTTCTATAACAGTAGTTTATCAGAGCAGTGCGCATTATTTGTTTGCTCTCATTCTGCTAATGTTTAGAGATATTTTTGAAATAAGTATATTTCTTATTTCTTGGTACATAATTTATAGATATGTTTTATGACGAATAATCAGTCCTCATTAGTCTATTAAAATTTATATGGCTCCCAAATAATCATATAATTACATTTTTTAAAAAGTCCTGGTTTTGGAATGTCCTACAACAGCAGTTCTTTTTCGCTTTCTTAACTTCAATTACAGCTTACATTTCATATTATTTGTTATTAGTTTCAGCTGTACGGCATAGAGATTAGACAATCAAATGCTTTACATAACGTGTATCCCTGATATTTCCAGACCCACCCGGCACCATGCATAGTTATTACAGTATCATTGTCCATATTTCCTATGTGGCACTCTACATTCTTGTGACTATTTTCTAACTGTGTACTTCTTAATCCCCTCACTTTTTTCACTCAGTTGTCAAACTCCCATCCCCTCTGGCAACAATCAGATCACACCCTACGTCAGAGTCAGTTGCAGGTTTGTTTGATTGTTTGCTTTCTCTTATTAAAAGTATCATTTTTTGAAAAACAATTGTGCTTTAATAAATACTAAAGAAGCTGACCAACATGCAGTAACCAACTGCTACTGCTTATTTGACCATTTACTTCATAATTTATAAAGAAAAATTAAATATATAAACAGTAATTAAAATTAATGACTGATACTTGCTCATATTTTCTCTGTATAATCTGTCAAACTCAGGAAAAATAATTATTTTTCTCCAAAATTTCAAATGTTCTGTTCTACCAATCAAATTCGTTCAATGCATTTATTCTCTGGTACAATATCGTAGAAGTCTACTAACAAAATGAGACATTTTCCCATTATATTTTCCGATGTTATTTTTTTAACAGGATTCAAACTGCATCTATAAATGAATATTTTATGTCAATATACTTCATTAATTTTAACAATCAATAATTGGAAATTAATAAGCCACTTGATATAGAACTATTAACATTGGTCTGGAAGATATGCAAAAAAATCTTGTCAATGATTATTAATCTGTTCCTAAAACAAACAACAACAAAACATATGTTGCTTTCAGGTTCTTCTGAAATCATGGTGATGCAGCCTTCTCCAAAGAACATAGTATTTTACTATGTGTTAGACATGCTCATATTAAATTCTCAAAAATGAAAATTTTCAAAAATAAACTTGAATTTCAAATTTCAAATAAAAATATTACCAATCTCTTACACAAATTTGCAAATACTAAAAGGTTAGAATGAGATGAAAAATTGAAAATTTGGACACAAACCTGAAAGTTTCTATTTGTATATTATCAGTATTTTCACAGAATTAATAATATTAAAGGAATATTTACCTTCTTCAGATTTGGTGACTGTGTGGACACATCACATTAAATATAGTATCTGGAATATATTATTTGCAAATAGAAAAGGAAAACTTTAATGGCTTTAAAATTAGAAAGAAAAATCAATATATATGGTCCGTCCAGAAAGTATCAAGTCATGTAGTATGAAAAACAGAGACATTTATTGAAGAAGATAAAAGATACAAGAAACATTGTTCATAGGACAATGACAGCTCAGCCTCCTTCTAATCAGGCACTTTGGGACCTCACGCAGTTCTCCCAGTAACCATCAGCTGCCCCATCACATTTTCCTGAATCTCATCAATCCAAAGTCTGAAATCTCTTCCCTTTCAATGGTGATTTTAGTGTGGGGAAAAGCCAGAAGTTGCAGGGTGCCAAATCTGGGCCACAGGGGCACTGAGTCACCTGGGTGATTTGATGTTTCACAGAAAAACACTATAGGGGACATGATGCATGAGTGGGCATGTTGTTGTAATCAAGCTGCCCATCACCAGTTGCCCACAACTGTGGCCTTCTGAATCTGAATAGTTTCCAGGGAGAAATGTTCAAGTTTAACACAAAATGTGATTCAGATTTGTTGCTTTACTTGCTCAGTTATTTTGAATGTGATGGGCTACACAGTACACGTGCTTACTCTACTGTGTCTATGCCTCCACTGACTGGTACAGTGAAGTAATAAGTATTTACACATGCACATTCCAGTCCATTCTCCTTGGCTGCCAGGTTCCATTGATGTCATCATGCAAATCGTTCTCATTATATAAACAATGGCTGGACTTTTTCTGAACAGACCTCATACCTTAGACATCCCATTTTCTTTTCTCCATTTTCTTTTCTCAATATTCTTTGCTTTACCCATCCTGTTGCATTAAAACAATTCTGAATTACTTGGCTTTTTAAGTTAATAAATTATGGCATGATTCTTTAAATAACAGGGGAAATTAAGTCATGTTTTACCGGTCCTACTTTCTTTTACCAGGAGATGGCTTTCCTGGCATTTTTCACTTACAAAGGATTTATGTTGGTTGAAATACCAAATCAAAATTATACCAAATGTAAATATGCATTCTTCTCTTCATGCCAAGATTAGTATACATATTCACTTCCATCTATGGTACTTTTACAAACTTCTTGAAATTCATTCAAAAGCTAATAAAATTTGAAGTACTTTTCAAATAAAAACATAATTTAGAATTGTATGTCTATACTGTTACATAAAAAAGAAGTGACCAGACACTGAGGGGTTAGGAGCACGATCTTTATTTACGTGCACGGGCCCAGAGGAGACAAACTCCAAATTCTGAGCCCAGAACAATAGCCCCGCATTCCTTTTATGCTGGGCCAAGTGGGGGAAGGGTCTTGGGAGGTATAGATTTGGTGCCTAAGGGGCTTACAGAGGTGGAAGATAAGCATTTACAGCATTTGTCAGGGCAAATGGTGTCTCAATATCTACAGCATCAATCAGAGCAAATAGCATTTCATCTTTGGTATCAACCTCAATTTCCTCTACAATACTACAGTATTTCACCAATTGAAACAGACAGACTGCAGTTTCCATGCCTGTTTCTACAGAAAACTTAGAAGAAATGTTTTCATAATATTGGATTAAAACAGTTTAAAAATAATATGAGTGAATCATTGAATTATTCAAATTTATCTTATTTAAAAGGTAATTTATTTTAACATACTACAATACTAACAAATTTTGAATAACTTTCTATGAGTTATTAACTTCAGTCAATTTTAATATCCTTTGTACTTTGCCTTTACAGGAACTAGAGAGGGTGTGCTAAGTACCAATAAGACATTAGCAACAAATCCAAAAAACACCTACTTTATTGTTTACCCTTAGAATGCCAAAAAGAAGTATTACCTTTTGAGGATAAAAAGATAATCAGGTAATCATTAAAGAGATATTCAATAAAGTTCAGGTTTTATTTGTTCTGGTTGAGATTTAGTATTTTTTAAAGAATATTTGTACTCTGAATTGCCCGCTTCTGAATGCTATGGCAAGCTGTTTTGGACTTAGACATAAATAATCTCACAAAATATCATTTGATTATGACATGTGGGACTTTTATTTATTTCTTCCCCCACCTATTTTTAAAGTTTTTATCACATGAATAATTATTCTAATATTTTTCTTTGGTAAATATTCATTAATATGACATTTTGAAATAGTATCAGTTTTAAAATAACATTTTTTAAAACCTCTTAAATTCTTATAGAGTAAAACAATATTTTCTTCTACTCTTTGGAAAGTTTTTTTAAAAAATTATATTCTGAATGCATTTAACTAAAAATCATTGGATAAATAAATGGTTTAAAACCCATTTATTTAATTAATACAATTTAAAATCTTAGTGATTTGTTCTAAAGAGTAAAAGTCAATTCTAATATTCATTATTGGTTATATAAGTATGCATACAGAACTAAAAGACAACATATTTATATTGCTAAGACTGGGAGTTATCAAAAGCAAGATATTCTATGTTGCTTATAATTACATTTCTTTCACAAATACAGAAGAGATGTTCAATAAATTCTCTTAAAATTTCTAAATTATGTATATTTTATCTAAGTGAATACAGAGTTCTGTTTGTATGTTTTTAATTCATGCCTGTATTGAACTATATTTTATATAATATACTTATCTAAAATTATAATTACTGCTTTCCATGTATAGTTTTCCAACAATGGTGTACACTGGAAATGTAAAGGAAAAAGTATCTGTCATCTAACTATCATCTGTCTATCATCTCTCCTTAGTTTTTATTTTCCAACTTTACATTTACATTTTATATTTTATTATTATATTCTAGCTTGTTTTGATTTGGTTTTTAAAATAAATGCTTATATCATTGATTTTCATCTTTTTTTAAATATATGATCAAATATGTACTATTTTTTAGGTACTATGTCAGCTAAATTTCCCAGATTTTGATATGTTGTTTTATAATTTTAGAGAACTTACTGATTTTTTTTAAATTTCCAAATTATAATGTTCTGAGAAAATACTCTGAAGGAAAATGATTAAGAATGAACAAGCCAAGAAAAGTAGTGGAACACAGGTGTAAAAAAGCTATGTTTTTGGAAAAGGGAAAGAAACACTTGTAAGGGCAACACCTCTGAGACACAGAGTCACTAATAGGTTGCACAGTAATTAGATGAATATAGAACACTCCTTTCTCTTCAGCATTATCTACTGAACATTAACTACTTCAACATCATTAACTACTGAAGAAGTTGCAAGACCCTGACAGAATCTCTATGAGAATGAGTACACAGAAACATTCCAGTCAAAATGGAATATAAAAAAAAAACCAAAAACCAGACACTACAGGAAATTGAAGCCCATATAATAGCTACAGGAAATGTTAAACAAATCTCAGTACTTAGCCAGTTTAACATCATCCTCATATGAAAGGCCTGTTTAATTCAATCCCTAGTACTCAATGCATACGTCTTTCAATAAAAACAAATTTAAAAGCATACAAAAATTAAAGATAAATATATATATTCTGAAGAGACAAAGTAATCATCAGAATCAGACTCTTACATGAAACAGAAGTTACAATTATTAGATAGGAAAGTTAAAATAAGTATTAACATGTTAAGGGCTATAATTGAAAAAATATACAAAACAAGAAAAATGGCATTATAATTATAGGTATGGTAACTATGAAAATATTAAAATAAAATGCTAGATATAAAAATAACACTATAATGGAAATGAAGAATGCTTTAGAAGGGCTACTTAGTACATAAGACGCTGAGAAGAAAAAATTCAGTGAACTTGAATATATGTCAACAGAAACTTCTCAATCTGTAATTCAAAGAGAAAAAAGAGAAAAGTCACACAAGGACATTCAAGAACTGTGGGATGATGCCTTTTAAGATGTCACTCCCTTTTATACTAGGATCTATAATTTCTATTGAAAATGGTGTATTTAAGAGATCGCTAACTCTCTCTTCAGTTGGTCAACTCTGCTGCTAATATCATTAACTGAAAAGTCTTTCATTTGTTTATTCAGTTCTAGTATGTTTATTTTACTTTTCCCATATGTTTTATTTCATATTTTCTAATTCTTAATTTTTTCATAGTTCTATTACAACTTCTGTATTAAAACTCCACTGTCTACTTCACTAAGGGTCTGTTTAAATTATTATTATTATTATTGGTCTTCAAATATTTGTTTATGCTTTCTTGCATGCTTGGTAAAGTTTTGATTGCTTATATTGACTATGAAAAATTGTAGAGGTTCTGGATGATTTTTTTTTTCAAGAAAGGTTTTTTTAAAAATTCTGGCTATGAAATAAAGTAAAGAGATTATTCTATTCTATTCTATTAAGGGCAGGTCCTTTCTTGATTACAGCTCTTTAAGATTTTTAACTAAAATTGTTAAATATTTGTCTCACAGAATTCTTGCTCAACTCTGAAATCCAGGGCTCAGATTTTTTTTGTTGTTGTTGTTGTCTATATTTTAGTACCATTAAATGGCTGAAATTTGTTTACATCTCACTCATGTTTGGTTACTATGGCCAGCACTGAGTGTGCACAGTTTAGGCAACTAAAATTTCTTTGATGTGTAATATTAGGCAGAATAATATTTTTCTTCTTCATGATTTCATCTTCTGTAGGGTCTTGACCCCTCAAATATTGACTAATAGGTAGTAATGAATTCACATAGTTTTGTTTCCCCAGTCTTGTGTCACAACTGTAAATTCTTGTTAGTGGCCTTTTATTAGTCTGCAGTATAATTTAAAAAATCTACTTGTTGAAATGTAAGGATAACTTCAATGTGTTTCACTTCTCTCTGACATCTAGGCCTGTATATCCTGGATAACTTGGTTGTTTCTTGAAGCCTGTAGGTTTTAGTTTTGTTTTGATATGTTAATCGAGATTTTATAGTTGTTCTTGATGGGAAGATTAGTCTTATTCTAACTTCTCCATCATAGCCAGAAGCAAAGATATTTTTCCTTTCTTCTGTTTTAGGTTGCTATTCTAACATAACACAGTAACTCTTGATATTTCTATGTAATATTATTTCAATATAAGTTCAGCAATCAAAGACTATAAATAAAGGTCTTCTACTAGTGTTTTAGCTGCAAAAGTAACTGGATCCTGTCTTTGTTCCTAACACATTGTAGATTATCCACAAATATTTATTAGTTTAATAAACAAATGATACACTCGAAATGTTACTTTTTATGGATTGCTGATAATACATCATTTACAATTATTTATATATTCTCCTTCATACTAATTTATATATTCTCCTTCATACTAATTTCATTCATACTAATCAATAACTTCTAGTTACTCATTGTCCTCTTTTTACCCTGAATTTTAATCTGAATTTTTGCTTCCTCAAGAATCAAGTTTTAAGTTTACATATAACTGTGTATTCCGAATGAATATATATAAATATTTTATTTATTTATTTAGTTATAATGGGTGAACACTGAGATGACAACAGTTACTGTCAATAAAGGAGTACTTCAAAATTGCTAAAAGAGACTCTGTTCTTTATTTATTATAAGATTTTTACTTGCTTTTCTATTGAGCCTGACTCCTGTCTTTCAATTATATCATCTGAAATTGATTCCTGGACTTTCCACTTGGTATGTTGTAAGGCTTTCGTCAGCTTTGCTGTCCTAGTTTTTCCTCACCCAGTTCTTAAGTGGAGTAACTACTTTGTACATAATCCCTGGGGTTATGACACCCTGATGGGATGGGGTGCAGGGTGGAGGGGATCAAGGGGGGAAAAATAGAATAACTGTAATAGAGCACTCAATAAAATACACCAAATAAATAAATAAATAAATAAACCAATAAATAAAAGATAAAAAAAAAAAACACAAACCTCGAACCACCTGCTAGTCATATGCCCAAATAATGTTACTGCTTCCTCTTCCTAGTAGGACTAGGACAATGAAGCTCAAACACAATCTGATCCTTTGTGGTTACTTTAACCTAACATTTGATTGGGATTTGGTTAGAAGAGATGCTAGTACTTAAGAGTCCAGAGCTATTTCAAATGTATATATACATATATATGAAATATATATTTTAAAAAATGATTCTGATGATCTGACTCATGGCGATTCATATTAAGTTATGAACAATAATCATCAGAATTTGCTTTATGGGACAAATTATTTTTCAATATTTTTAATATTAAAAAATCAGAAACATGTTTCACTCATTTTATTGTAAGTGCAAATATTTTGATTGTGAAAAGAAATGCTCTTGTAAATGAAGTAAGAAACTAACGATTTTACACTGACATATGTTTACTCTTCAGATCATTAGTCTGAAAATGCATTTTTAGTAGGTCAAGCTAGCTACTACTACAAGTATATCATTAGCTCTGAAAAACTTCAGCACTTGTAAAAGTGCTAAAGTGTAATGTATGTTTTTCTTTTTCTAGAACTTAAGATAGAATATTTGTTAAAGGACCCCATTTGCACCAAATGACGATGCAAACAATGCAAAATAGTACCATTCTAATTCTAGGTCTTTCTTTTAAACCATGCTTGTATATTACATAATAAATCCAGTCTTATTTTTAAAGAAAACTATTTCTTGAAGCAACTTTCAAAAAGCTTTTATCAAATATTAATAGCATTTGTTATTGGATGATTTATCATTTAAAATAAAAATATTAAGCTTCACATTCATTTTCAAATATAACATTGTTATAGTTTTTATTTCTGTTCCTGAAAAGAAATAAACTATATTGAAAATGTAAAGGATAAGAAAATCTTATACACTCTTCATATGTTAGAAAAAGATAGTGTTTAAAACATATAAAGGTTATCTTTGCTATCTTTGTTTCACAAGTTTTGGTCACCTCCTGGTGAATTAGAACATTCAAGTGAATAAAATTCTGAGGGTTATCTTCATAGAATGAATATTAAAAATATATAATTCTATATATATATGCCACTAATGTGACAGATAATTAAGATTGGAACTCTAAATTTTTATAAAAGTCATTTTCTTTTGGGTCAATATATAGAAATGAAAATTTAACTAGTATTTATATGGTATAGTTCATTTGGATATGATGCTGGAGTATTTCACATAAGCCAAGGAAGGTTAAAAAGATCCCAGAGAATAGCAGGGAGACAGCTGTTTTTCATGAAAAAGCGATACCATGGGATCAAAAATATTCTCTCTTCTTTGAATCACTGCTTTTGTCTACATTTCTTTTTCTTTTTCACAATTGAATTTTTTCCCAAATATGAGTGAAAATGGCCAGCTAAATCATTTCAACTTTACACATGCCAATTTCAAAGAGAGAATGGTTTCCTATTTATTAATTTAAATGATTTAGGGAATGCTTTCAATTAGTACATAACCAATTAAGGGAGATCAGGCCTATAAGAACATGTTGACACCCATTTGAAATGTGTGCTTACACTGGGGAGAGAACAATTTCACAAAAATGAGAAACTTTAGTCTCATTAGAAGTAAGGAAGTTTGATCAGACAAAACAAAAGTTCCCTTTAACATTCCTGACACTACATCTCCATTCCTTTATCCATGCATATTTAAATATATATATATTTAATATTTAATATATATATCAATATCACTTTTTTCTCTTCTCAGACTATAAGAGAGTCTAGATGATGAACTAATTTTGTTTCTAATAATATATTAGTTACATGGAAAAATTAAAATGTTTCTCTATTCATTAAGAATTCAGCCAATTACTTTGGTCATGGAGAAACATAGAAACAGATGAAAGACATAAATTTTGTGAAAGTATTTGTCCCTAAGAATTAGCAGAGGTAAGAGGGGACAAATGAATAATATCCCCTAGAAAGCTAAAACTAAAATAATTTAAAATAAGCTGTATACTCCAATAGAAACAGGAGATATGCAAGATTTATTTTTAAACTGTGTATAATGAAAGCTCAGTCTTATTTAAATTAATCTATTCTGATTAGAAAATGAAGGGAAGCTATATGAATTTGTAAGCATACAACTAACTACTAGGAAATTTATGTAAATAATTTTACAATGGGGAATATTTTTACATGCACTTTCATAAAGTTTCACTGATGAACAGAGCCAATGAGATTGAAAAACAAATAATTGAAATTTTAATAATAGCTTATATTTACTTCACTTATTTTTTCTGAAATACTTAAAAATAATTATAGACATCATGATATTTACCCTTAGATACTTCATTATGCAACAATAAAAAATAAAGTCATATTGGCATAACCATAATATTACGGTAAATGTTACAACTTAAGTTGTGAGAATGTGAATGTTTATTATACTGTTTTCTCTACCTTTCTGTATGAATTAAAATTCCATATAAATTTTAAGATATTTCTTTAAAAATAACAATTTATTGAACTTTCTAATTCTATATTCATATGTTTTACTCTTAGGCTAACATTTTGACTTATGTCCATTATTTTCTATGTTACAGATAAGTGGGTGTAAAATATTTTATTTTTAATCACCATAGTTACAATTTTAAAGAATAAATTCAGGACTAAAAGGGGCAGAAAAAGCAAATTTTTTTTTTTAACTCAGTCTGGTTATAGTGAATACTAACAATAATACAACGGGTTTGCACTGGGTATAAATTACTTTTGATATGTAATATACTCTGTAACGAATGGTCATCCTAAAAGCCAAAATAAGAGCAGTGAGGAAGAATTTACTTTCTCTGGGTAAATAGTGATTTCTCTATATCTACCAGAATTAACTTCCACAAAGAGTTGAATGGTTCATAGTATTAATAATAATATTTATAACTAATATCTGTTCCAGATGCTATCATATGCTTTGTTTTTGACATTAAATACGAGCATGACTCTATGGCTATTATTAAAAGAAAGAAATGTGAGTCATTGAATCACTGAAGGTCCCATAGGTAGTAAATGTGGAGCAAAAATATTAATCCAAACTTTTATTCACACTAGAACAACTTCTAAGCTCAAGTTTGCTGAGTTTGGCAGCTAAATATCTCATAATTCAATCTGCCTATATCTTGAAGATAAAGTAGTATATTTGTTTCAATGTTAAACATACTGAACTTTTTTAATGTTCATTTTTTCATTAAGATGCCTATTCATTTTTTAAATTTTATTTTCATTTTTATATGTATTTATTTGATATTTATGGTAGTCTATGGTCTCTACTTGTATTAATTACTTTGTTTTTAATTTTAATATGTTGAAATATTTTTATTGTAAATTAATTTTGTTTCCATTTTTTTGGGTTAGGCTCTCATGAATATATACCTAAAGAGTAGCTTTGAATTTGCTTTTTGCAGGGGAGGTTTCAATACCAAAGAAATTATGTTTATTTCTATGGTTGGGGCTCTTATATAATAATATAGCATAAATTTAGAACTCTCCATCATTTACTTTTATAATTTAAGCTAGCAATTTATTATTTTTTTTTCTTCAGTGGTCTTTTCCTCTACCTAGCCTTTTTTTTGGCATAATAAGTGCTTTATTTTATTTTTTAAATATGTTTTATTGATTATGCTATTACAGTTGTCCCATTTTTGCTCCCCTTAATTCCCCTCTGCCTTGCACACCCCCGCCCACCAGCATTCCCACACTTAGTTCATGTCCATGGGTCATACATATAAGTTCTTTGGCTTCTCCCTTTCCTATACTGTTTCCTAAACTCCCCCTGCCTATTTTGTACCTACCACTTATACTTCTTATTCCCTGTACCTTTAACCCCATTCTCCACCCTCCCCCTCCCAGCTGATAACTCTCCATGTGATCTGCATTTCAGTGATTCTCTTCCTGTTCTAGCAGTTTGCTTAGTTTGTTTTGGTTTGTGTTTTTTTTTTAGGTTCAGTTGTTGATGGTTGTGAGTTTGTTGTCATTTTACAAACATTTTTGACATCTTCTTTTTCTTAGATTAGTCCCCTTAATATTTCATTTAATAAGGCCTTGGTGATGATGAACTCCTTTAACTTTATCTGGGAAGTACTTTATCTGCCCTTCCATTCTAAATGATAGCTTTGTCAGATAGAGTATTCTTGGATGTAGGTCCAAGACTTTGAATACTTCTTTCCATCCCCTTCTTTCCTGTAAGTTTTCTTTTGAGAAATCAGTTGAGAGTTTTATGGGAACTCCTTTGTAGGTAACTATCTCCTTTTCTCTTGCTGCTTTTAAGATTCCCTCCTTATCTTTAATCTTGGGTAATGTAATTATGATGTGCCTTGGTGTGTGCTTCCTTGTGTCCAACTTCTTTGGGACTCTCTGAGTTTCCTGGACTTCCTGGCAGTCCATTTCCTTTGCCAGATTGGGGAAGTTCTCCTTCATTATTTGTTCAAATAAGTTTTCAATGTCTTGATCTTCCTCTTCTTCTTCTGGCACCCCTATGATTTGGAAGTTGGAATGTTTAAAGTTGTCCCAGAGGTTCCTCAGCCTCTCCTCATTTTTTTGAATTCTTGTTTCTTCATTCTGTTCTGGTCGAAAGTTTCTTTCTTCTTTCTGCTCCAAATCATCAATTTGAGTCCCAGTTTCCTTTCCTTCACTGTTGGTTCCCTGTCTATTTTTCTTTATTTCACTTTGCACAGCTTTCCCTTTATCCTCCGTATTGCGAACATACTGCACCAATTCTGTGAGCATCCAGATTACCAGTATTTTGAACTCTGCATCTGTTAGATTGGCTATCTTGTCATTGCTTAATTCTATTTTTGGAGCTTTGACCTGTTCTTTCTTTTGGGTCATATATTTTTTTTGGTGTCAGCACACCTATTATGTTGTGAGGGGCGGAGCCTTAGGGCTTCGCCAGAGCAGGTTAACCCACATCACTGCCTTGTGGCACTGTATATGGGGGAGGGGTCAGAGAAGGAACAATGCCACTTGCTTGGCTCCTGGCCAGCTTTCAGTCAGTTCCCCCGCTATCCTCTAGCAAATTGGGCCCTTCAGATGCTGATTTCCAGGTGGGTGGGTTTGTGTATGTTATAGGACCTTGTGGGTCCCTCAAATGAGCTCTCATGTGAGACTGGCCATTTCTCCCACTGCTGCAACCCCTACAGGTTTTTACCAGTAAAGGTTTTGAGGCTCTTTTCTCCTGTGCTGGAACCCTGGGTTCCAGTCTCTCTCACTCCGCAGCTGTTCCTCCTGGCTTATCCACCTGCAAATGTGGGACTACCTGGTGGGCCAGTCTTGCATTGTCGCATCCTCTCTGCTCCAGCTTCCCCCTCCCTGACACTCCTACCAGTCTGAATGAATGTCTCTTTAAGTCCTTGATTGTTGGATTTCCATACAGTTTGATTATCTGTCAGTTCTGGTTGTTTTCTGTTTTCAAATTTGTTGTTGTCCTTCTTTTGGTTGTGCGAGGAGACAAAGTGTACCTACTACGCGTCCATGTTGGTCAGAAGTCCATAATCTCTACCTAGCTTTTGAATGAATGAAAAAGTACATTTCTTTTATAGCAGACCAGTTTAGGGAGAGATTTTTCAAGATCTGGTTTCACATGAAGATAATGTTTTCATGTTTGTAACTTTTGCCAATGAATTCATTTTCAATATCTGACAATATTTTCTTTTTAATACTATTTTAATGGATACATTAACAACTCAAATCCCAGACCTTAGAACTGTGGCTTTGAAACAGTAAGAAATTTTTATTCACATTTTAATTTAGGGCACACACAGACCCAAGTTAACTTTTGCATTTATGCCATTGGAAAATAACCTAGTCAATCAAATCTCAATAAACTGCAACTCAAGCACTCACTGAGAGTAACCTATTATTTTCTTGTTGTTTAATTCTAATATTCAGATTTTTGTCTCTGGCAAAACAGAATAGATCATTTCAGTAATCATTGAGAGTTCACCACCTTCAGATTAAAAAGCAGAACCTGAAATTAAAATTATATCTGATACTGGTCTGCTATAATATTGCCCTTACTTCAGAATTTTTGCCATTTATCTTCAATTCTAAAAGTTAAGGTTTTTTTTTTCTTTTTAAGATTGAATATGACAAATTTTTAAAATTATAAAAAATTTCTATGTATTTATAATAGTGCCGGGAAGGGACCATTCTGCATCAACTTAATGTGTCATGTTGCAGCTATCAATTTCCCACATGTCAGTCTAAATTTCCCACATGCTTCATGTCCATACCACAATTTGAACATAGAGAGATCATTGAACACAATGAAATTTGTTTCTCCTACAAAAAAAAATCCTTTCCTCTGAACATATGTTTTATACTATTTAAAAATTTAATCCTTTCCTCTTTACACTTTTTAAATGGAGAAAAATGTAGTCCTGTTTTATATTCACTCAAACTATTAAACATGTTAGGGTCAATAAAGGAGATCTTATAGTTTTAAATTCTTTTTTTTTTCTTAAAGGCTTTATTTCTTTAGTTTTAGAAAGAGGGGAAAGGAGGGAAGAAGAGAGGGAGAGAAGCATCAATGTGTGAGAGACATCAACAGGTTGCCTCTTGCACATCCCCGACCAGGAACCTGACCAGCAACCCAGGCCTGTGCCCTGACCAGGAATCGAACAGGTGGCCTTTCGGTTTGTGGGACAACACCCAAACCACTGAGCTACACCAGTCAGGGCTAAATTTTTGTTTTTTATATGTACCTTTTAAATGAAAACTAATGTTTGGAGAAGAGAGTTTTCCTTCTAATTAAATGAAATAGAATTTCAAAGGCATATTACCAATGGAAATATTCAGTGAGATTATTTGGAGTGAAATATGTGCTTATCTCATGTTTGCTCAAAATTAACTTGGAAAATCTTAACCAATATGGCTTCATTATTCCAGTAGAATCATTATACTATACCTTGAGTAAATATACAAAACCCAACTTTTCAAAAACTGCACTTACCTTGCTTGAAAGTAACTAACAGAATTTATTCTTGTTCACATCACATATGGTAATCACTGATCAAATTATTTATCAACTTTTAATGAACATATGCAAAGCAAAAAGTTGTAAAGATGAGTGGCAAGATGATTTTTTGGTATGAAAAATTGTTTAATATATGCTGATCTTCATTGCATAAAGGAAATGAATTATTTTAGGAATAAAATCATTTAATGTGTTTCTTTGTAAAACACTGCAAATTCTTTATTATAAACATCTGTCTTCCAATACCCAAGGCAAAAGTAGAGTGTTTTCTAAAAATATTTATTCTGTAACGATTGCTGGATTTTAAAGGAAAATAGAAGACCATAGAATTTGTTCATAATTCTCCATTTTTAAATAGACACATCATAATATTAGGTAAAACTACAATTTTATTTTTATTTAATTATTATTGATAGAGTAATGCATTGACAGCTAGACACCATACTGTTGCTGTATCTTTATCCTGTTTGCAATGTCGGGCTGTGAACAAACCTTAACACAATCAGTAAAAGTCATAAAAGATCACCAGATTTGTGAAGGAATCTGTTAGAAGCATTGATATATAAGTTGAATCTTTAAATTGTCATTTTTGTTAACTTTAAGGCACTTAAAAAAATAAAAACAGTTCTTCCTCCAAAAATGAAGACAAAAACCCATCCTCAATTTTTAAGATTTTGATAGAACTCATTGTCAGCTGTGAGAAAAAAAACTTTTTTTCTCCAAAGTTCTTTACATAATTGTTCCTTAGGCTGTCAAATATTTTACCTCGTTGCTCCAACTCTGTCTTGAAAATAAGTGTCATCTGTTGGCATGTCTTGTCATTTTGCTGCCACCTGTCTTTCAATATATTCCGAAGTAGTCTGGGAGTCCACTTATACAATACATAATATAGCTATTCTGATTGCATATACATTTAGGAATCCTTTAATTTTTTAATCTTTGTAAAATTAAAATTGTAACTGTAAATTATTTGAAATAATGAAAAACAGTCACCTCAAGATGAGCATTATAAATGTACTAGCACCTATCAAGTCATTCCTGGACTTAAACTATTACTTGGAAGAATATTTTTATAAGACAGTCTTTATTACTTATAAATTCATAACTGAAATGCCATGAAAACTGAAAATTTATACATGTTAAGGACTTATTTATGCTTTGACTTCTCTGTGTCTTTAGAGACTATTACTGTTTCATAAGAACAGAGAGAAACAAGCTGAACTGCATGTGCTCAGCCATTTAACTAGTTGGGGAAAATAACATGCTAATAGACCATTAGCAGTAAACATTTTCTTGTTTATTAATTCCTAAATTTATAGCTTCTTAAAAAAGCCCTTGTATTTATCACTGCAACATAAACTTTTAATCTAATGTCTAGAAAGCATTTATTTGCTACAAATTAAAAATCCCTCTATTATAAATATCCCAAAATAATATGTTTAAAAGGAACTCTGTTTGGAGATTCTCGAAGATGGTGGCCTAAGTATAAATACCATTCCTTCTTGCACAAGTACATCAAAATTACAACTAAACTATAGGAAAAAACATCACTCAGAATCATCAAAAAATGAGCTAAATGGAAGTCCTACAACTTTGGAATTAAAGAAGAAATCCCATCCACCCAGGCTGTTAGGAAGGATAGAGACATGAAGATGCAGAATGGGCTGGTCCCATACACGTGTGTGTTGGAAAAAAATTTTAAGGATACCTTGGGACTAAGGCGTCCCAGCCCTACATGAGACCCCTCTAACTTAGGGTTTCAGTGCTAGGATGGTAAGTCCCTATCTCTTCTGACTGTAAAAACCAGTGGGGATTGAGCTAGTGGAAGAGACTGCTGGATTCCCATGGAGTTCCTCTTAAAGGGCCCATGCATAGACTCACTCTCTTTGAGCTCCAGTACCAGCGCAGCAGCCTGAAATGTACCAGGTACATATGTGAGCAAGATGGAGTGTCTGGCATCAGGGCAAGAGCTAGAAGGCAGCTTTGTCCCAGACAGAAATGCTGGCAGAGGCCATTATTCCTTTTGTGAGCCACCCACAGAGCCACAGAGCAGCTGGCACCGTATCTGAGACTCCATCAACCTGGCTCACAATGTTTTCCCTGACCTGGTGATAACTTGTGATACACTGAAGCTTTTAACAGTGCTTTTCATAGGAATGGCTTGTGTTGGCTCATGCTTCAGATCTTCCTAAATCCTCCCAAACAGGCAACACTCATTTGTCTCAGTGAGTCCCTGAACTTCTAGCTAATTGATCACATGCATGGTACTAGCAGCAGCTGGCCTTTGTTCACAACCTGGCCACACTTAAGCACCTCCAAGCCCAGCACAAGTAATAGCCATCTGCAGGTTGCTTTACAGCTTATACCAAGTGGCTCCAGATAGAACACAGACAGTGGCTAAACTTGGCTTGCACTTCCAGGGAAACCCCAGAGCCTGCACATTCAGTGGACAGCCAGAGACCATGTCGAAGCATCACCACCAACCACCTCCTCAAGTGACATGCTCAAGAGGTGGACTCAGCAGGCAGCAATCCCTGCTGAAGTAAGTCCTGCTCTGGGGAGTGGACCCCAGTACAGCTGATCCTCCACAGAGGGCAGAATTTGGGAGTCAGTAGCTATAGACAGTCCTTACAGTTGACTGGCTTGGGTAGAGCTTACCCAATCACCTGTCAACAGCAGTCAAAGCTCAACTATAAGAGGAGGGTGTACTCAGCCCACATGAAAGGCACACCTTGAATACCCAGCTTGGGTGATAGAGGAGGCTGTAACGCTCGACCCTATAGGACACTACTGCGTTAGGCCATGATAACAGGACAGGGAGTCACAGCAGCTCTACCTAATACATCAAAAGAATTTCAGGAAGGCTGCCAAAATGAGGAGACAAAGAAACATGTCCCAAATGAAAGAACAGATCAAAACTCCAGAAACTAAACAAAACAGATATAAGCAAACTATTAGATGCACAGTTCAAAACACTGCTTATAAAGATGCTGAAGGAACTTAGTGAAGACTTCAACATAAAAAAGATCTACTCAGAAATAAAGGATACACAACTGAAATAAAGAAAAATTTACAGGGATTTGACATTAGAGTGGATGAAGTCAAGAATCATGTCAATGATTTGGAACACAAGGAAGCAAAAAACAGCCAATCAGAACAGCAGGAAGAAAAAGTAATAAAAAATAAAAAAACAAAGATAGTGTAATGAGCCTCTGGAACAACTTCAAGTATACCAACATTCACATGATATTGGTGTTGGAAGGAGAAGAGAAAGGGCAAGAAATTAGAAACCTATTTGAAAAAAATAAGGAAAGAAAACCTCCCTGATTTGATGAAGGGGATAAACACACAAGTCCAGGAAGCACAGAGAGCCCCAAAAAGATGGATGCAAAGAGACCCACACCAAGACACATTATAATTAAAATGGCATAGGTTAAAGATAAATAGAGAGTCTTAAAAACTGAAAGAGGAAAGTAGTTAGTTCCCATAAGGGTATTCCCATAAGACTGTCAGCTGATTTCTCTAAAGAAACTTTGCAGGCTAGACTGGATTGACAAGAAATATTCAAAGTAATGAAAAGCAAGGACCTACACCCAAGATTACTCTACTAAGCAACTTAATTTCTGACCTACAGATCTGTGAGCTAATAAATGTGCATTGTTTTCAACTACTAAATTTGTAGTTATTTGCTATACAGTAATGTAAAACTATTACAGTGCTATATAAATAAGTGATTAAATAAGCAACCCAACAAATAAACAAACTGGAGAAAAGAATATAATTCTAACAGAATTCCAAATAATAAATGTAGAAAGAATGAGGCACTTGCCATTAATACCAAAGCAATAATTGCTGCATACAAGATCCAAAGCTGAATGATAAAATTAGCATGCTGAACTCTAAGGAGAAATACTATTTGCATAGTTTCAAGTTACCTTCTTTACATTACTTATAAATTACAGTGATGTTTGTGATATATGTGCACATATTCTTTGATACTTTTTCCTCCAAGAAATGGAATTTAATTTTCTCTCCTTTGAGAGTAGATTTCTTTTAGCAACTAAGTTATAACAACAAAGAAAGGACATAGAAAAATAGTAATATTACTACAGAGAAATGTGGCAGACACCAAGTAATTAAGATTAATATCATGTGTCATGTCATACTGACAACACAATCTTCCTGATTGGAAACTATGAGATGATCATCTCACCCCTTTAGTATTCTTCCCTTAAATCCTTAAATCTAGAATAACAATGAGAAAATATCTTAATAAATGTAAACTGAAGTATATTCTAAAATAATACCAGGAGTGGTGGTTTTTATCCTATTTCCATTTCATTTGCCAGTCTACCTTTCAGAGAAACCAGAAGATGGATCATGGGGGAAAAGTGCATGCAGTACATAGACTTAATCATGCAGTAGGACTGATTGCAGCTCTGTGTCTGATATTTTTATCGGTGTTAAAGTAGAATAATAAGATTTCAGGTACAATGCTCTGGGACTTATGTAATGCCAGGTACGTAAGTAATGAGTCCCACAAAGCATTATCTCTAGCCCAAAATGCTACTTCATGAAAAAGCGCATTCAGAGGTGGGAACACAGCCATGGGATTGACTAGTCAGATCACGTACTGCACCATCTAGAAACCTCAAAATGAAAGTATGTTTTTAAAGAAAGTTTTATATGGCTCTTTCCCCTTGGAGGTGACTCAGACGGACAATTGCACTCTGAATTTCCACAACTCTGGGCTCTGAAGATTCAGAAGTACTAGTTCCCAGAGGAATGCACTATCACCAGGGAATGAAGAAAGGATATCAGTGTATAAATTGTTATAGCTGTTGTCAAGACATTTTGAACTGTGTGCCCATGAACTGGAAGGTAAAAAGAAAAGTCATCATACTGGAAGAATTTGATCACAAGTAGGGAACAGGGCTGTTTTTGCACAATAGGGACAAAAAAGAATATGTGTTCAACCCAGGTACTCCACTTAGGTGCCTCTTGATGCCCCTGTAAATGGACTTATGCAGCAGCATGACCTGAACAGGTTATGGATAATGAATTTTGACCATGGAGGTTTGGGACATAGCACCAGGTAGACCTTCCCAAGAGATATTTTAGGGTAAAGGGAAATTATATAGGTTTGTGGTTGGGGAGAAGATGAATACTAATTGATAGTGTAGGGATCATCTAGAATGATGGGGGCTGTTTTTTTGCTCAGTTACCCACTTTGGGTAAAAAGGACAAATGGAAATCATTGAGGAACTATGCCATGAACCTACATGGAGAAATAGATTTGTGTGACACAGTGGTGGGTTCTGGTGGTGATTAAAATAACCTATATAACTACAACTACAGGGAATGTAGTTGATCTAGTGGTTGTTTTCTCAAATCTGTCCTTACGTTTATTGGAAGTCCACACTTTCCATAGATGTTCCCAGACAATGATGGAGTACAGCAGAGCCACTTATTAAGTCCTATATCTGTGAGAGATGAGACTCCTCAGTGGGTCAAAGTCGGCTCAAGGACTTCCTGTTTTCTCTCACACAAGCATTTGCCCTAATAAAATCCTTCCATGTTTAATCTTGACTTAATATCAGTTTTTGGAGAATCCAAAATAACACAAGCCCAGTGATCCTGTCACCATTGATCAGAAAACATAGACAGCTTCTAAATGACTGAATGGGTAGCACACACAAAGTGCAGGAAGGGATGATGCTCATTCCCAGTGGGATGACAGAACTCAATAAGATTTCATCATGGTACTCAGAATGGTGCACAATCCAAAACTTATCAATTGTCATTTCTGGAATTTTGTTTTAAATATGTCTGAGCCACGGTTGACCAGTTGACCATGGGTAACTGAAACTTTGGGAAGTGAAACTGCAGATAAGAGGGAGTTACTATAGTTGCTTCTTTGTAGCCTTTGACCAACTTCTCCCCATTTCCTCTACCACTCTTACCCCTGGTAATCAACAAGGGTAACTTTTTAAGATTCTACATATGAGATTATGGTGAGTTTTTATTTTTTCTGTGTCTGTCTTATTTTACTGAGCATAGGGTCCCCCAGGTTTATACACGTTGTCATAAATGACAGGATCTCCTTCTTTCTTAAGACTGAATTTCATTTTATTGTGTGCATGTACATACAATGTACATAACAATTTATATATATATATAATATATATTTATATATTTATGTAAACTTTATATATATGTATATGTATATATATTTATATATGTATATATGTATATATATAACAATTTCTTTAACCATTCATCCACAGAAGGACACAATGCTGTTTCCATATCTTAAAATCTTTGTGATAAATATTTTCTCTTTGTGGCTTGTGATTTTACTTTTTAAATTATGTCTTTCGATGAATGGAAACAGTTAATCCAATGTAGTTAACTATTTCAATCTTTTCATCAATAATTTGTGATCTATTTTGCTTCACTTAAGATCAACTTACCAGACTTGGGCAGGCCTACTAGTATCTCACCAGGGTGTTTTCAGCTTGTCAGACCCACCTTAGATTTTCTACCCACCAGCCTACACACACAGTTACCCCTGTGAAAGACTTTGAAATTGCTAGTCCTGGCCTGCAGTTTCCTAGGTTCCAGTCTTGGCCTACTGACTGTGGAATACCTCTGGTAAATCACATCTGACAAATTTCTCTTCCATTTTGTGAGCTACCACTATACCTTCTCTTGTCAGATCTCAACTTTAATGTTGGGTGAGACCTTTTGCCAATTTTTTCTTCCCTTGGATATTTTCCCTCAGATATAGAATATTCATTAGATTTTTTGTTTTCTTTTTTTAGCTAATCACATATTATAATTAATAGTTATTGATATTTAAGTCTCATTCAAATTACTGTGTGATTTTATTCTCCTAACTGGACCCTGATTGATACATACCATTCCCTTTAACATTCAGTGAAACCAGTAACAGTCTTCTTCATCTTTTTAAAAAACCACATTTATTTACCATATCTTTATATTGTCACGTATCATTTTGTATTCTTAAATTATTTCTGATTATTTTTAATGTATGTATTTGCATGTTTGTATACAATTGTATAATTATGTTATAGTTCTCCAAATTTATCCTATATAGAGCAATATACTGATTGTAAGAGAGATTTGACCTTTACTGAAAATAAGTTTTTTTATATAACCTCATTTATATAACAATTTATAGCACAAACAATTATATTCCCATTTTACCTTGTATAACTCTGCAATATTTATTTTTCCTTCCACATAATTTTCTCAGCAGGAAAGAGGAAGACACACACCATGTCAACTTCTTGGGCGATTACATACTTTATAGACAGGAACATTTGTTTCTCTATGTGCAGAGGATAAATTATGCAAATTAAGGAATGAAATCTTTAGCCTATATTTAAAAGTGAAGTTATATGAATCCTGCCACTATTTCTAGAAAAAAAGTCATCATTTTTTCCTAAAAACTCTTTACACTTGTAATTTGTATTAATTGATCCAAATTGCTCCAAATCACTCTTCTAAGTTTTGTTATAATTTTTGGAACCTCTGAAGTTTTTCTTTTCTTTTCTTTCTTTTTTTTTTTTCCAACTCCATCAGTCACTCAGCTCTGGTGAGCATCTTCTGCCAATTCTCAACTTTCTTAACAATTATAGGTTTTGTAAATATTAAACTGTGTTTAGCATTAAAAATTGTTTCTGATCCTTCCCTCCTACTTATTTTACTTAAGATCCATAGTAATGCTTAGAAATACTAAATATTCAAAAACTATTAATTATGATTTTCCCTTGAAGATATATTTCTATTGAATATTAATTGCCAACTCAGGTGCATATTGAGACTGCACTATTATTTAATAAATGTGTTATAACCAGTTAATGCTAATTTTTCTAACTGGGACCTGACATCAAAAAATAAATTTAATTTATTGTTATTGTTATTATTATTTTGGTTCAGAGTGACGTGATGACTATCTCCTAAATGAAAAATAAATAAATTTCCCCAAAAAACATATAAGTGGTACAGAGATAATAACAAGATATGATACCACCGTCAGATCTATGTTCAAAAGGAAGCAGAAAGACCATGTATAAACAAATATTGTTGTTAGATATTAAATACAAGTAATACAGTCCAAGAGCCTTAGACAATAATTGGCATTGTGCCCTTTTTCTGAGTAAAATATCGTTCATGCCTTACATACGCATTTTTAAGTACCTTTTTGTGTTCACCATTACTTTTCAGTCATCAAAGGTTTATCCTGAGAACACCTTGCTCAGCTGTATCCCATATCACCTGTTTTATACCTCGAACATCCTATCCCTGTATCATATGGGTGCTCAACGTTTTGGCACATGTCCTGTGGAGATAGAGTCGATTTTCAGCTGACTGAAAAAAGCTTTATCACTACCTTTGGTGATGCCTTTATATCTGAGTTTTGACTCTTGGCTAAGATAGGACAAGACTTACAGTATGTAGTTTAAAGTTGAAACCTTCTTAGTAACTCCCAGATGGGTTCTACTGATAGTTTGTTACTGGTCAAATCAGTTAAATCAGGTTTTTCTTGATTAATTGACCAGAGGGATATTTAAAACCCTTGCTAGGAAATTCTGCTTTGAGTACTCTCAAAGCCAATATTCCTTGTACGGGATTCAATGATTTGATCTGGAGAAAGAGCACGGCCCATGTGTGTGAATACGGGCCGCTGGGGGACTTATGAATAGAATGTCTCTGGAACCTGTGACACTTGCAGGCACTTCGTTTTTTGTTTTTGTTTTTTGCTGGACCATGTCATTTGTATTTAACTAAAAGCTTGCTGAGAGAAAACTCTGGGGCCTGTTGAAGCCATTCAAGTATCTAACAAGGGGATACCTTTGCATGCATAAATCTAGAAATGGGAAGGATGTAACAACTCTGAGCCAACATTTGACTAATGAGAAGCAGAAGCAAGTGGATGCTATTTCCCTCATTTGTGTCTCAGATGGGCCATTCTGAAATGCAAGGTGAAAGGTTATTTAGGCTATCCCAAGCAACATTGATCCCCATTTTACCACAGAATTAACTAACTCATTATTCATCTTTAGATTGACTTTCTCTTCTTCCCTGCTTCATTCTTTGCAGTTTGCCTATTCTTGGTCTCTGGGATCAGTTCCACAGAATGAATTACTTACTAACAAACCCTGTATTCAGATTCTAAGTTCTGGAATAAACTGAAGCTAAACCACTCTAATAAATTAACTTTGTTGGTTTTTTTTTCCTATTCTTTATATTTATGACATAATAGTTTACTACCAAATGCTAAGTATATGTGAAATTTTGAAACAAAACCTATGCTTTTGAAGCATGAAAGAATTATTGAGCTTCCATATAAACTAAAATTGTGCCCGTTTCTCACATAGAATAATTCTAAAATTATGTAAATCATCTTTTCTTTTTAGTCTTCACTGTTCATTCTCTATGCAACTGCAATATTATGGGGGAGAACTGGTTTATAGTTACTACCCAGAAATTTCCTGAAATTTAGACAGGTCTGAGTCCTGAGAATAAAAAACACCACTAAATACTGAATGGAACTCATTTTAAAGATTTATGTTGATACACATTGATTTAAAACAGAGGTTTATAAGAGAAAAGAAAGAAATCATGAATTGAGAGAAGACTAAATATTAACAATAAAGGGCAAACTCCAATGAGTAATAACCTGAAAATTCTGAGGGGAATGAAATTAGACCTTTATGTCCAACAAATTAATCAACCTGACATGGTTTAAAATTAAAAAAATATATGTAGTTTTCTAGAAATTTTTATACTATTAGATCTGTTAAATAAATTTTGAAACATGGAATATATAGGCAGAAGACATAAATATTGTACTTCAAAGAGAAAAAAAGGAATTTGAACTATGTAGTAAAATGCAATAAAAAAGTAAATCAATAGAACATTTTGGGCAACTGAAATATAATTTTAATAGAGTAATAACTAATTTTAGGTACATTTGAATGCACTCATAATTAAAATTCTAGACAAAATACATTGGAATTTAGGAGTAAGGTTTTCAAATGAAAGTGAAAAGCTATTGGCAACTTGTCTTACTTAAGTCTAAAAATAGGAAAATTTCAAACTTAGTTAAAAATATACATGTTACAAATTTAAGACTAATGACTAAAATAAAGTTAGCTATAGATGGTAAAACATTTAAATCAGACTAGGAGCAAAAGGTGGCTCTACAGTAAAAGGAAATGCTCATAACATAATATTAAGCTGGGGCTCAGAAAATGCATACCACACTATTTATTTTTAGTGCGCATTAAATTGGAACAATTATTTTGAGTAATTGAAAATGAGATAATAGAAATGTAAATGCCTATACCTATGACTCAGTGATTCCTGAATATACATTAGAGAATCACTTATTCGCAAGTACAAAGAGGCATGCCCTGAAAGAACCTAGCAGCTGATTATATAATTCAGTGTGATCTAATCAATTTAAAATTCCATCCAAAGGAAATAAGTAAATTGTTAGCACACACACACACACAAATGAAATTTTGTACAGTGTTTTAGTTTGCCTTTTATTTCTCTTTCTTACTCTTCCCATATAAATAATGGGTTTATATGCGGAACCTATCAGTACTTGAAAAATACTATTTATAGCGTATGTCCTTTATAGTGAATTTGAAAAAAAACTCAAATATTAATTTATATAGCTTAATAAAACATTTGTTTCTGTAAATGATGTGAATAAATATATATTAGGAAATACTTCTGCCAGCTATGAGAGGGCAACTGGAATAAAACCAGTTCTCTCCCCCTAAGCGGCTACAATTGATGAGGCAACTGGAGGACAACAGGCAGCACAGAGCAGGGATTCCGAAGTGAAGGGAAAGACAACACGACAGTCCCCAAATCCGTTCTAGAGGCATTTTTGTAAAGCTTAGGAAATAATAACATATCGGGCTATCACTACAGTAAAATAACCCCTGAGTCCATTTTTCAATCCAGTTGAGATTTACAAAAGAATTGGAACTTTATTTGGACTTCTAAACATTAATTTATTCAAAGTACACAATACTGAACTTTGCATCTAATTTTTAATGAGTCTTGTAGGATTGATGTTTATTGTTAAAATACTTTATATCCTGAGTAAACACAAGGAAATATATCATAGATTCTTGAAAAATAATGTCACCCTTGGTTCTAACAGAAAACAAAAAAGAAATATAACCAAAAAAAAATTAAAGTGGTAGTGGATTTTATAGTGTTTATTTTTATTTTTTTATTGTTGTTCAGTTATGGTTGTCCCCATTTTTCCTCCCATTGCTCTCCCGTACCCTGCCCAACCCCATCTCCCACATTCAATTCTCCTCCCCCATTGTCCTTGTCCATGGGTGCTTTATACTTGTTCCTTAACTTAATCCCTCCCTTTCTTTCCCTTGTTATCTCCCTCTCCCCTCCTCTCTGGTCACTGTAAGAGTGTTCTTTATTTCCATGTCTCTGGATATATTTTGCTCTCTTTGTTGAGGTGAGATCATATGGTATTTGTCTTTCACTGCCTGGCTTATTTCACTTAGCATAATGCTCTCCAGTTCCATCCATGCTGTTGTGAAGAGTAAGAGCCCCTTCTTTCTTTCTGCTGCATAGTATTCCATTGTGTAAATGTACCACATATTTTTGATTCCCTCATTTACTGATGGGCATTTAGGCTGTTTCCAGCACTTGGCTGTTGTAAATAACATTACTATGAGCATTAGGGTGCATAAGTTCTTTTGAATTGGTGTTTCAGGATTCTTAGGGTATAATCCCAGTGGAATCGCAGTGGAATCACTGGGTCAAAAAGCAGTTCAATTTTTAGTGTTTTGAGAAAATTTCATACATTTTCCACAGTGGCTGCACCAGTGTGCACTCCCACCAACAGTACACAAGGGTTCCCTTTTCTCTACATCTTCACCAGCACTTGTTGTTTGTTGATTTATTAATGATGGCCATTCTGACAGGTGTGAAGTGATATCTATTGTGGTTTTAATTTGCATATTTCTGATGGCTAGTGATGTTGAGCATCCTTTCATATGTCTATGGGCCCTCTCTATGTTCTCCTTGGAGTATTTTTAAAGGTAGCAGGAACATGAAAACTCAGATTATCAACTCTGAAGTTGTGCCTTAGGGTGGACACACATACATACACACACACACAAAAGAAAGGGAAAAAAAAAGAAAAGAAAAACAACAACAAAAAACAGAAAACCAGAGAGACAGAGAGGAAGAAACAGAGAGAGGGAGAGAGAGAGAAAGAGAGAGAGAGAGGATTCACTTGATATTATCCAGACAGGGGAATGGAAAGTAAAAAAAGTTCTGTGACTAGTGAAGCCTTTTCACCATCCCACACCAATCTTTATTTTTGTTCCTTTTTTTGCCTCTTGATTTACATCTACAAAGGTGTTAGCATCACCCAAGTTCTCTGGAAGCCTTTTATTACATTTCTCATCAAGCCATCATTATTTTATATCAAATTAAAATTCTGTTTAGTCTAGACAGAGTATTTGAATAAACTATAAATTCAAGTTCTCTCTGTTGGTTTCTTGCACTGCATTCCATATTCTCTTCTCTGCAGTAAAGCACAAATGTCATTTCTTTTCTTGCTCCTTGAAAACCTTCCACTTTTCCCTATCACCTACAAATGAAACGAAAACCTCTGTCCACATAATTCAAATCTGTTCACAGTCTGGTTCTTTCTTTTTTGTGTCAACCCTGGTGTTTCAAATGTGCCCCAATTCTGCTATGTTCCTTTTTGTCTTTCTCCCAGTTGGTAGAAGAATGCTGCAGTACATATCATGGAGTGTATGTGTGTATATACGCATATTTATGCATACGCATGCATATACACATGTGTGTGTATACCTTTATATATTTTTACTTACCATGTGCTCTGAACCACTTAAGGCAGTGACACCTGAACACTGTCCAGAAGTGGTAAAATCTAGATGAATGTAAATATTTGTTGAAAGAGTATCTTTAAATCATTATAGGGACTTTCCAGTCCATATATTCACACTTAGGAAAAACACCCTTCTACAAATCTTTTCCATGATATAATATTAAATCTCTTCAACATCAGCAGCTTAGAAGCTGGTAAAACTTTATTGAAATCAAGAGGACATATTCAAGAAGAGCCATAAAATTATGCAAGCTTTTTGACTTGATAACATGACTACTAGAATTCATTATAATACTTTTCTTAAATTATATAAAATAGAATTAAATTAATACTAAAAAATTAGACTTTTTCTTAAGCCCAAATGTTAGCAGAATTCCCTTTTCAAAAATGTATAGCAAAATTGAGGGTGTTAAATTTATGTCAATACATCTAAAATTTAGAATGAAGCCAAAAATAATTAAAATGTTTCATAGTGTAGGTTAAACATAAACATATACAATAATTCTAAGGAATTTTATGGCTTACTTTTTCAATATCCTTGGACCAATTAAAATCATTAAAGAAGTTTACAAAAATATGATAAAATGAACAACACAGAGGTAGTCACCGTAATACAGCAAATATATACAGTCTGTACTAAAATGTAATGCTATGTAATCTACACAGAGTCACACATGTATATGCACATACATAAATATATAACTTGTGCATATAGGCTATATATGTACTGTGTAATATATATGTACATGTATATACAAAATATATGTGCATATGTGTATATATTTATATGTTGTATAATACAATATACACATATAGACTATATGCACTGTATAACATATACATATAGAATTATACATACATGTATTAAAGATTATATATAATCAGTTGCATTTACTGTTTTGTAAACTTTATTTCACACATTGGAGGTAGTTATTTCATTTCTTTTACACACGTTTATTGAATAACTATATATGCCAAGCAAATTTCTAGGCCTTTTAAACATTCAGTCCTTTATTTAATAATTAATTAATTTTTCAAAATTGTCTCATACCAACAGCATTATGTGTATTGGGAATGCAGCATTGAATACAAGCAGCAAAGCCCCTGTCATGCTTGTGTTATAGTACTGTCTGTGGATCAGCAAACCCTTTCTACATAGGTTCTAAAAGGAAATTTTAAGTTTTGTGGGTCATTTGGTCTCTATTGCAACATTCAGCTCTGTTGCTATACTGTAATAACAGCCAAAAATTTAAAAATACTGCATTAATGAATGAATATGATTATGTTTCAATAAAACTTTATTTATTGAAACAGATGAAGTGTTGCATTTGGTTCACATATGTAAGTTCTTTGGTTGATGGTTCCACATAAAATCTGTGTTCAAGGCCCACGACACGTAGGAAAACTTATTTACTCTTCTGTTGTCCTCAACTTCTGTATTTGATGAGGGTAGCCTCCCTGTCTTGCCAGTATGAAAATGTATGCAGAAACTTCTATAAATTGAAAGGTTATTAAAATGAAAAATACATTATTTTACTTAAACAAATTTTAAAAAGAGCAAGCAAATCCCCCATTAACTTGGAAGAAAGCTAATTGCTGTGCAGTTATTTAACTTAAATTTTAGATAGTCCATAGTAAAGCTAGCAAAAGTTATTGTCAGAATTTTTGCCAATTTATACATGATTTTTAAGACATAAAATGCATCTGATAAATTATGTTCCCATTGATCCAGTGATACTTTGATGTCTGGATTCATCTTAAGAGTAAAAGAATCATTAAAAATAGACTCAGAATGTTGTTGAAATTGCTATTTCTAATTTGCATCACAGCATACGACAGTCATGATAATTAAGCTAACTGATACCCCTTGTGATTGCTTCTTGTCAGAAACTGTGGCAGTTTCCCCATTGAGCGGAGAGTGGGGCTGAGTAAATTAAACTTAGTGCTGGAATTATTTGCCTTGTAGGCAGAATCCATCAAAACCAATGGTGAGGTTCAAAATGACCGGTAATAAAAGTAGCAAGAGAGACGATTGTCTATAAAGCTCAACTTAATGAGACTGAACTCACAGAGGAAATAACCACATAGTGAATTAAATCAAATACAAGTAGTAGAATGATCTGAATATATGCTATATGAAGAGTAAAACAAAAACAAAACAAATTTCAATACTTTCAGATATTTAAGAAATTAACATTTTTCTAATTAAAATATTTTGTCATGAAATTAATAGATGTGCATATTAAAAACTTAAAAGAAAGAGAGGAAGAAATCCTCAGATTTTTAAAATCTAGCCTATATCCCAGAGAGCAGTCACAGTTTTTTGTGCAATTACATAAGTGGTGGAATTGCCAGCTTGAAAGGTATGTGCGTTTATATTTTGGATTGCTAGGCAAAAATTTTATATTGATTAACACCTTTCATAAGAGGAGTTACCAGACAGTGAAAAGTATAGGAAGTGAAGGGGGAAACAATGGCTTCTTCATCTTCACGTCACGATCTAGTCCTCTTTGTGGCACATTGGTACTCAAAAAGTCTTTGCTCTCTTACACTCTTATTAGTGTTAGTATATTTTTCAACATTACTGATTTTAACTGTTTAGTAGGTGAAAAAAAGAAACTCATGCTTTAATTTTTTATTTCTTTAGTGGTAGATGATGTTAAATATCTAATGTTTAAAAGTCTGACTTTAATTCTTGTTTTTGAATCACTTGTTTGTATTTATTTATTCATTTGTATATTACATTGTCTGACTTTTATTCATTCTTTGAAAACCTGTGGGTCCTAATGTAGAAGAAGAAAAGATTAGTCAGATTAGTATTTCATGTACTCCACATATCTGTTCTAGACCACTGAAGTTCCTTTCCTCCATATAGTGTCATATTGTTAAGAGCTTTACAGAAAAAGTGTGCTTATATATGGGAACTTTTAATCCTTATCGCATATAGATAAAGTAATCAGAACTTAATTGATATTGTCATCTCAATTTTAGATTTGAAGAAACAAAACCCTAGAATTGTCAGTAGGTTGACCATCAACCACAACGCAAATGAAACTTCTCTTCTGACTTTGCATTTTTCCCATTGTTTTCCAGTGGATAACACATTCATTATCTCTTTCTGCTATCAAAGTATTGTTATATTTATTATCATATACCTGTACATGTTTTTCTTAATAGTTTTCTTATTGAATGCATCCTAACTAATGGGAAAATAGGTCAGTTTCTTTAAATTTGTGACAAAATTGGCTTTTGTAGTATAACATTTTAATATTTCCTTTGTTGACAATTGATTTCAATAAAACTGCACCAGCTATTTCCTGCACTGCTACAAACATGCCTAGTAAAGTTAATGTCTAGATTATTTCAATTTTCTATAACAGTCCTAAATAATTTAACTATTGCCAAATTATTACCCACTTTGTAAGACTATGTTTATTTCCTCTTCTTCGGTGAAAACTTTCATGATCTTCTTATCAAATCACAGTCAGAAATTTTCTGACCCTCTGAATTTTCTTGTACACACTTTATAATATTTTCGCATAAGAAAGGGAGTGGATTTACTTAAATGTCTGTCATAATCTTTCAAACAATGTTCTTAAAACTAGTATCACTTCCTACTAATATGCAACTTAACAACAGAATGTAACCATATATAAATTAAGGTAAATAGTTGGTGAATCTCACAAGTATCAATAATTATTGACAAACTGGAAGTTAAACAACTTCAGAAGTAATCTTTATGAACTAAACAAAAAAATATTTTATAATTTAAGAAAGAAGAACAGAGAAAGAATTGGAGATTGAGTAGATAATTTAAAATATAAATATAAATGCAACCATCTTGACCAGGTTAAAATTTGGAATGCAAATATATATATATTTCCAGAATTTTACCCTCTGCCACTCACTCCACATTCAAGATTTATCTTGTCAATGAAACAGAAAGCTGCTGATCACTAGGAAAAGTTTACGGAAAGCTAAAAAGGGAACTCATTTATTAGCAAAAAAACTGGTGATGGCACTAATCCAGTGAAGGTAACTCTTCCTCGGCAGAAGATAGAACAACTATGAGAAATTAGGAGGTGCAAGTGAGAAAAAATGTGATTAAAGATCAACTAAAACAGAAAATAAGAAAGGAAAAAGTAAGAGGAAAACAGGCAGAGGGAATTTAACCTAGGTATAAGGACAAGAGATTGTCAATGGTATAAATACAAATAAATGAACATCAACTGGACTCGTCAGTAGCACACTGCATGATTTGTGCCACTGTATTTCTTTATTGTACAAGTTGTGGAACAGTAGAGATGAGTTTAGAATTTGCACCCAGGATAGCCTATGGTTTGTTTAATTTCTTTCTTTCACTATTCTACCTTGTATATTATACCTTACATAGTTGAATGTCATAGGTGCACTCGGTAAAATGTTTTATTTGTAAATATCTCTATATTTATGCATGTATCAGTTTCTCAAATCATGGAGATTCATGTATTGGTTTTTCTAAATATTATTTCATTTTTTTATAGGAGTCAGTTTTCCAAAATTATATTATGTGCATGCATTTTAATTTCTTCCTAAATTATATAACATTGAGCTTTGCACAGATATTTAATGCATTCACAAATAAAAGAAGGCTAGTGTTTCACATTGTTATTTAGAAGGTTATCAAAATATGACAAATAAACAGAAAATACTCTGCAGATATAATCACTTTTAATAATTTAGGAGTTGCTTTATAGTATAGTACAGTGTACCATATATAGTATAGTATGCTGTATAGTATAGAAATATTGTCAGTTAACTTTAAAAGATCATAATACTGGAAATGGTTTTAAAACTGCTTTGAATTATTTCTTAATTTTAAAAAAATGGCTGTGTCCAGGTTCACCCTTGGTAATCCTATTTACTTTCTGATTCTTATGGTCCTTACACAGAGTATTGTAAATGATGGAACCTAAACGTGATATCTGATATTTTATGCTAGAAAATTAAAATAGCATGTGATCATGGTTAAGAAAAACCTTTATGACAACTTCAAATTGTTACATGAATACTGAAGTACAGCTGTCAATGGAAATAGAAATCTCTAAGGAGCCCATCATAAAAGTAACAATTTCAGATTCATTAGTGTTTCAAATTAAATTTTAGTAATTCATTGTGGTTATATCTTCTTAACCACACTAAGTGGTTAAGAGAATAAGAAGAATTTCCTATTCGCACTTAGCATTTTCACTTTTTTTGTTAATGTTGTTTCATAATGAAAATGTGGTTAAGATTATAAAGGAGATTGTTATAAGGCTGTGTGAATAAAACATTCTAAATCCTTGAATTATAAAACAGTGATGAGTCACTTGTTATTTATTAACACAGTAATTTGTTTAATCCACTGAAGGATGAAACATTTTATGCTAGGGAAACCAATTCGACCAGTAGCTTCTTTTTTTCTCTCTTCTGGAATATAATTAGCTAAGGCTGGACCTAATTAGAAACATGACAAAACCAAGTAAAAGTGTTTAGTGAAGAAAATAATGGCTATTTAAATCATTTTACAGAAATTTATGACACATTAAGAAATAAAGATAAGAAAATCTAAGAAATTAAACACTAGCTAAAAAAATGTTGGAAACATAAGTATTTTTTTTACATTCATTTTTGTGTAATATGAAAGGTATTTAAATTAAAGTATGTCCTGAGATGTGTGTGAGATATTACAGGGAGCCATTAAAATAATTAGTCTAGAAAAAACTTCAAAAGAGTTCGTTAAATGATCAGGGTTTGAGAAAACAAAACAATGGAGGTGTGGAATGTAAACAGCTATATAGAATTCAAACTGAGAAGATTTAGAAGAGAAGATAAACAGCATTGGACTAACTGCTATTTTAGCCATGTATATTTTTGGTACTAGAGGAATATGTTTCTATGATAACTTTGAAGGGAAGCACTTTCCTTGGCAGCACTGAATACAAAGCATAAGTCTCACACAGTAAGAGCGTTCTAATATAACATATTCTCAAAGTTCCAAAATAAAGTTTTTAAAAGTTTAACATTATATTGTTAACAAGGATTAGAAAATTTTTGCACTGTGTCCAGAGGCTCTGATTTTCATGTGATTTAATAGATAATACTGCAAAAAATATAAAACGCACAGCATGTTTTATATATTTTAAGCAGAGAGTTATTGATGTGTGTGTATTGTGATTAAAAAATAAAAAAACACAATTTAGTGTTATTTATTGATATCAGGTTATTGTTCAAATATAATTGAAAAGGATATTTCATGGCTAGTAAATAGTTCATTTTGTTTGTGAGAACACTGATTATTTTCCTGGAGAATTAGTTCAAGTTCAATATGAGAAGAAAAAAAGGAAAAAGAAAAACCTAAAGGCAAAAAACAACCTATTTATATGAATAAAGGGATTTAAAGTTTAAGATATTTAACGATCTATAAATCTAGTCCCCACATATCTTTTCATTGTAATCTATAGCATCATTCTTCTATAGTATGCATTCCTGCTCCAAACTGTGCACTCTTTCTAAGTAGTATATTGTGGTCTTACATGCACCATGATTCTATTTATTTTGTTACGGCAGCCTGGAAAGCTTTTCAAGTACATTTCCCATACATATAAAAGTGTTGATTGACCATCAAGATATATCCTCCATTGCCAACTACTCCCCAAGGTCTTTCCTGATTCTTTAATATAGTTATTACTTCCATAGCTCTTTGCGTGTTCCCCTAACAACAATTTTTAACATGTTAATGTATGTTTGATTGTTTCCTTATCATTCTTCTGAATTAGATGTACCAAAATTTTGAAGGAATAGCAGAAGATAAAGCTAATAATTTAGATGAGTTGGAAATATCATGGAATTAAATATCTTTTGTTAAGTATAATTCCACCCTTAGGATTTTGCCTCAGAAAGCTAACATCTATATCTATAAAAAGACTCATACATAAATGCCCATAGCAGTTTTACTCAGCGACACTGCCCCAAAGGACTGAGAGAATCCAAATATTCATCTACGGAAGAATGGGTAATCAAGTTGTGTTATTTCCATTCAATGGGACTAAATACCACTCAACATGAAAAGGAACAAACTTCTAATTCATACAAAAACTAAGAGTAATATCACAGACATTACACTGTGTGAAAAATGTTAAAAAAAATAAACGTACATAAAATGTGGTTCCTTCTATGTGAAGTTCTAAAACAGATACCAATGGCCAGTGCTAAAATATTCAGTGAAAGGATAGCGGTGGGTGACTAAACTGGTACGAGAGCTTTTGATGTGATGGTAGTATTCTGTTTACTGATAATGTGTGGGGTGCAAAGGCACATGTACTCATCAAAACTTATTAAATTATACATTTAAGGTGTATGCACTAAAAGTATAACATTCTTTTTAAAATATCTATGAAATATGAAATTTTATTTGGCATGTTTACTTTTTTCTATAGCACAGTTTGGCAAATCTGAAAGTATTTTTTAAATATATTCAAGGCATTACATAATATGCAAATACATAAAAAATAATAGGAGCCAGAAAAGAGTTACAAATATGGCAAAAAAAAAAAAAAGGAGACTAGACAGTATTCAGTGGGTTAGAATTCCAGTTATCCATGTGAACTTATTACACACACACATGGTGGGAGACGATATTCCATTAGTCTTTTGTGCTTTTGCCTATCTTCTGAGAACAAGTATTGAAAACATTTGTTCCAAACAACTTTCCAAGACTGTTTTTATGGCAGAATCAGTCTGGTAGGGGGATGAACACATTGTCTCTCTGGCACCCTCTGAGGCAGAGGGGAAATTTGCTTCTTGATGAGGGTAGTAAACTCTCACTGTAGACAAAGTTGGACAGATTCTCTAGTAGCTCCTTTATAATATTGAGGTTTCCTTAAGTTATATTTCCTTGGTTGTGACACTAAACCTACTGTGTGGACAGAATCCACCTGGGCCCACTGTGCTAAAGAAGAGTAATGACAAATCCTAACCAAGTGATCATATTTAACATCATCAACTTTGGGACAAACCAGTGTCACTTGCCTTTTGATATTACACACTGGAAGGGACACATTACTTTAGAACCCTTCTTGCCTAAACCGTACAACCTAAGTCTCATCATGGGGAAACATCAATTAGGGATATTTTACAATATGAATGACCTATACTCTTCGGAAATGTAAAGGTACACTCAAAAACAGAAACAAACAAAAAACAAAACAGAGAAACTCTGAGGGATCATTACAGTTGATAAGGGATTAAAGAGGCCTAACAAGCAAAATGTGGCCTTTGTAAATAGAACATTTACCCATGAGTCACCAAATGATAAAACATCAAAATCACCCATTACGCACTGGGTACTGATGACCTGCCAAGTCGCAATATCTAATGAGCCAGCAGTGGATGGAAATGGTACAACTGGGGTCAAGCCTGAACAGGACCAAAGGGCAGGAGTAAGTTACATTAGCTGGTAGTCAAGACCTCCACACAACTGCACCCAAGGCTTGAACCTATTGCCGTCTGGGCTGTTCCATCTGACCAGCTAAATAAGAGAGAAAAGCCCTACTTAGGCTATGAATGAGTTGGCTTCATATGAGTGAGCAAGGTGAAAATATTCAGTGGCTGCTTCACAATCATAATCAGATATGTTCCTGAAGGACATTGCAGAGGAAAAATGTTTCCAGTGGGCAGAGCTGAGAGCAGTGTACCTGGGCATCCACTTTGTGTGGAAGAAATGACCAGAGGTGAGAATATATACACATTCTTGGGCAGTGGCAAATGGACTGACATGGACTTGCAAAGAAAAACCCTAGGACATTGGGGGAAAATGTTCTGGGATGCATCATTGAGTATAATCATATGGGAGTGAGCAAAAGTATGAAAATTTAGCTCTCACACAATGTCTAAAAAATGTCCAACACTAAGGAAGTACTAGAGAAACAACTATAATAGGGGTCAGTAACTATTTTCAGTAATGGACCAGACAAATATCTTAGACATTGAGGACTACATATGATCACTATCACATATTCGTAGTTGTTTAGGCCAGAATGTTCTGATCACTGTAGTAGACAAAATGGTACAGTTGAAATTAGCTATACTTTGTCATGAGCCACCTTAAAATGAGCACTTTGGGCAGATGAATACTGTGGCCATGGGGGCAGAAAGGGAGGCCCTGCGTGATGGTGGCAGATGAGGCTATCTCTGATTATATAAAGAATATTTTTGGAAAAGTCATAAAAATGAAACTGGGTGGCCTTTAATTAGTTGCTTAGGAGAAAGTCTAATGGTCAAAGTATAATATATATTTTATGTTTTAAAAATTGAATATTATCATCTTTGACATGTGGTAGAAGGAAATTCTTGTGTATCATTTCAAGTTTTGGTTGCATTCACCTATGCCTTTTTATGCATATTCACAAAAGCCCGCATTTCTTGTTAATTTACAAGCTGCAGTCTTCCAAGATATGTTCTTAGTGCCCATGAATCAGACCTTGGAGTATCTCTAGCCCATCATCTAAGATTTAAGGTTCCCAAATCTCAGTAGTCATAGTTATATTTGTAAAACTTATTTGAACTGTCCATTTCTAGGACACTCTGAGTTGAGTTCAAAGGATCTGCGTTGTTGACAAGATCTCTAGCTATTGAATGGATCACATTTTGCAACCAGTTTGTAAAGTTTACTATACTGAAATTTTACAGTTTTCAAAATTATTTTATGCCCCATGTAATAAATTACCTATGACAACAATCGTTTAGAATGGATACCATCAAGAGAAGCTAACAGAAAAAATTACTTAGATGCTGGCAATGTAAATTATTATTTTTGTTCTGGAACAGCTCTTTAAAGCATACTTGACATAGAATATTATATTATTTTTAGGTATAGAAGATAGTGATTTGACATTTATATATTTTATGAAGCGATTACAACAATAAGCCTAGTAATCATCTGTCACCACACATGTTATTACAATATTATTGACTACATTCCCTATGTTGTACATTATTTTCCTGTGACTTATTTTATAACTGGAAGTTTGGACTTCTTCATCCCCTTCACTTTCTTCATCTATTTTTTCAGCCCTCCCTTCCTCTGTTAACTATCAGCTTGTTCTCTGCCCCTATTAGGCTGTTTATGTTTTGTTTTGTTTAACTTTTTGTTTTGTTTTTAGAGATTCTACATATAAGTGAAATTATATGGTGTTTCCCTTTCTCTGACATACTTTAATTAGCATAATAGCATAATGCACCCTAGGCCCAACCATGTTGTCACAAATGGCAAGAATTCATTCTTTTCCATGGCTGGTAATGTTAGTTTAAATAACTAGATATCGATAAAGGAAGGGAGCACAAGGGAGTCAGACATTATTAAGCTTAATTAGTAAGAGAGCATAAGCCTGCTTTGCTAGAAATTTACAACATTCATAGGCACCCCAGGGAATCACAGCATCAGCCTCCTGAAGGGATTACCACCCCTCAGTGAGCTAAGTAGGGAGGAAGGACCACTTTTCCATCTCCCCAGGGTATAAGCAGCCCACTTGCCCAGAAGATGAGGGGAGGGGGTAAACGATAAGGGAAAAAATTACTCTGTTGGGTGCATGCCCAGTAGAAGTCAAGAAAGTGCAGGGATAGGTGCTTCTACTACTGTGCATGCACCAATATGGCGACCACATTGCCCTGTCAATCTAGCCTAGGAAGAGGATTGAATTGGATAAGATAGACAGGACCCTGTAAGATCTAGGAAAAGGATTGGTTAGGGGGAAAGACCCAGCACAGGTCTGCAGAAGATTGGGAAATTGATTTGTTAGCTTAAAAAAGTGCCTGGTCTTTCCCAAGCCTGAAATAATATAACCAAAGCTTAACAGAGAGCTCCTTCTCCCTCCCCACCCCCTCCCCCTCCCTCTACAGCATGAGTTGCCCTGTTGGCTCCTGCATTTTCTCTGCGTAGCTGCAGTTTGACCCTAGCAGCCACCAAGAGTCTGCAGTAGACTGCAAGGGGCTTGGTGCAGTGCCAGCCAGAGCACTGACTAAACTAGCTGAATGAGGACAGAGGCATGGACTGAACCAATGGTGCAAAATATCTGGACACTATATCTCTTTATTGCATCTCCCAGACTGTTAGTGATCTATAAGCCTTCTTTGTAAAAATGCCTATTCAGATGCTCTGCTATTTTTTAACTGGATTTTTTTTTGGTATTAAGTTGTATGAGTTTTTTATGTGTTGTGGGTATTAACCCCTTATTGGTTATATCATTTGTAAATATCTTCTCTGACCCAGTGGGTTTCCTTTTTGTTGTTGTTGTTGTTGATGATTTCCTTCCCTGTACAAAAGCTTTTTAGTTTGATATAGTCCCATTTGTTTATTGTTGCTTTCGTAACTCTTGCCCAAAGAAACAGATTAAAAAATATATTGCTAAGGTTGATTGTCTATACTTTCTTCAAGAAGTTTTATGGTTTCAGGTCTTACATATGAGTCTACAGATTTTGATTTTCCTTTTGTATATACAGTAGTAAATTGGTCAGTTTCTTTTTCTTTCTTTCTCTTTCTTTTTTCTTTCTCTTTCTCTCTCT